>WACJ01000433.1:0-149313 GCA_008973525.1 Stenopsyche tienmushanensis | reverse complement strand
CGACCTAGAGGGTTCGTCGCACGGGGGTAGACACATTTTGATCGATTCGTTTTCCTCACTTTGTTTTGCTTCGGTGGCGAGCCGCCGTCGTTTTCTCGGCCCTCGAATGATGGCAGCCATTGAAATGTCGCCTTTCACTTTTACCGCACTGACTTATATATTAAAAAATTCTTCTGTGTGCTTATTTTGTTAGCAATGAAATTGTAGAATGTATGCAAAATGGACGAAATATATTTATTTTGCTCGACGCCGAATTTTTATAACGCTTTTAACACGTTACTAGCCGAGAATTTTGACTCTCACTTATGGAACGATTGCACAAATTAAATGAACTGTGACCGGAATCAACGATTTAGACGGTAGTTTTGTTGATTCAAATTTATAGACTGTACAATTCGTTGTATACTGGTTTTTAGATACGTTTGCTTCGTTGCTTTTTGTACTGCGAGTTTTTTTTTGTGCGTAAGAAAAACATGACATTGACTCGTTGGCAATGAATTTAAATAGTGTAATAATTTGAAAAGTAAATAATATGCTAAACGATCAAATCATACACTCAATCCTTAATTATCCAAACCAGTGAACACTGCCAAAGGATGTTCGGATAATCTAATATTAAGAATATTGCGAGTTTTTCAGTTTAATTTCAGCAATCAAATCATGACCTGAGCAAATCCTCATTTTATCATAGTCACTCACCGCTCTAAATAAACGATCTTTCCCTTTCAATAAAACAAACAATCAATAAAGTCGCCTATGAATTACTAATTTGCAACAAGCATTCAATTAGCATTTTTACACTTTACAAACAGCACAATTACTCTAGAAACATTTTATTCGAAATTATAAAAAGACTTCAAAAAAGGAAGTTTTTCTGCCGCACCCTAATATGAAGCTTCATAACTCGACTATCTCAATGGATTGACCAGAACGACAATATTTTTTTTTTAAATATTGCACCCTGTATTTGACACAACACACAGGCACACAAGTTGTATCATCGACTATTTGTATTAGGTCGAGTCATAAATAATTACCGATTTTTTTTTTCAAACATTTAGCTTTAACAAAATCAAATATTATTTTGAAAATATGCCCGAAGTAACATTAAAGCATCGAGTGTTTCGTCATTTAGTCTGGATCTGATTTTGGAAGCCAGGCAATCTGCTGCTGAAAATGCACGCTCAGCCTCCACACTCGTCGGAGGTATCGTCATCACATATTTAAATGATCGAGTTGATGCCCCCATTTTCGTATAACACCATCAATGTGACTGATAAAATTCCTTTCTGCTGAGGACACGGACTAAAACTCGCAAAATTCCCGATTTCCCGACATTTTTTTTATTTCCGTCGCTGCAGATGAATACTTACATACTATAATACTTTGATGTAATTTGTAATTATATTACGGAGGAACACAAAAAATGTGAACCCCGTATCTATTATATTTCATATCGATATCCCCATTATTAGAGTCGAGGTGTAGTAAATACATCACCGGTTGGGAAAGGTTAATATAACAATTTCGGCATTCGGATCAGATTTTGGCAAGAATGTCTCGATTTAGTGGCCTTCGTCGTGCTGTTGACGTATACGATTTCGGTTAAATAAAAATTTCAATCCCTAATTTTTCGGGATGACGTTTACTAATCCCGGGACTCATGAGCACCTAAAACTGTCCGGGATCCCGGGATTGGATTCCCTAGTTGGGACAATGTTCTAGGAATATGGGGGATGTGGTAAGATCCAAGTTCCAGAATGCTTTGCTACGTCAACTTTGCTGTATGCGGTTTTGCATTATCGTGTACCAGTATTACACTTTTCCGATTGATGAGATAAGGCACTGATTGTTTCATTTCTATTTGTAAGCTCGTGGTGGATTATGCCACGACGATCCTACCATATAAATAAATAAAAATCCATTCATATTGTCTTTGGGATCCGGTAAAGGTGATTGATCTTTATCAAGCCACTGTCTTTTGCGTACAACATTATCGTACGTTACCCGTTTTTAATCTCCAGTAATTATTCTGTTTAAAAATGACTCAATTTTTTGCCGTGACTCGTGGCAATAGACATGCGATTTTCTTTATTGCCTTCACTAAGATACCAGGGTCTCATCTCCCAAGTGAAATTTTAAAAACCATTTTTTACTGGCCGTCACTGCTAAATAATTATAACGGCTTCTTTTCGCCGGCAACTATTTATGACTCAACCTAATATTACTATAATGATAATTTGGCTAATCACACATACCACTAAAAATGCTTTTACGTGAATTCTTTTTAGTAAAATCTTGCACTTTTTGGATCTTGTGGGGCTTCAGGTGGGGCTCATTTTTCAGCGTGCGGCGAATGAAACCGATCGACGTTTTCAGCGAAACTTGTCTGCACTCAATTCGAATTTCGTTTCGGATCCCCATGATTGCATTTCGCGTCGGACCGATCACGCTGAAAATGATAACACTTGATCTGGCGGCGCTTGTATATTATTTTTAGTGTCAGCGCTTCACCTTAGAATTCTAGCCTTGGTAACGAGACTTTTTCGTGAGCACAAAATAACAACATGTTACAATACCATTGAATATTAACCACAATAATGAAGAATCGCAAATAACAAATCGCGTCATTGCGTTAATTCGGTCGCAGAAATTACTGTAATTAAAACCGATCATCAATATCAAATGGATCCTTGAAAAGAGTTTAGAAATTGTCTATTTAAGCATATAAAGTCGTAATAAATCACATTCTCCCAGCTTCACGGAAAATCTTAAGCCAATATATATTCGTTAAAGGCTTCTAATGATTCGCCGACGTTTTTCATTGGCATTCTTCGCTTTTGTTTTCGGTGTAATGTTCGTACATTACACCTTGATCCATTTAAGCACAAAAATAGTATTTCAACTGCGTGAAAGCTTAGCTTAATGTGTGTTAGTATCGGAGGTCAATCAATTTGTACGAGAGCATACGAAAGTTCGTATTGATCACGATTGCTCCGATTAGAGATAATTATCGGATATTGGAACGGTATTGTCGCATGTCAAAATGATGGATGACGAAGGATTCATATCGTTGGATGATTTTACCGGTCTGATTTTGGGCTTCGGTCTTTGGATACGTTTGGCGGATAGACTTTGTTGCATTCCTTGACATTTGATTTGGACGCCTTGACCTCGTGCAGAAAATACTTGTAAAAATGCATCACTCCCCGTGTTTTATCTCGTATTATTTAGCGCCTCGTGCAAAAATTCGGATAACTTAATGACCCCACAGCGGAACTGAAAAGTTAAAATAATACACGAGCTAACATCACTCTTCGCCGTTCGCTTCGCCGCACATGCAAAGCGAAATTAAGGCAATGTTAATAAATTTAAGGATCAAATTAAACGTCTGCTAGAGAATTTCGGTTTATATTTAAGCGCGTAGAAATTATTTCATCTCTCCTGTTGTTGTTCGCTCCAGTGACGTATATCCGAGGCAACGTTGACAGGCTATTACTTTATATTTATTCGCCGAATGAGTCAGAACTTTTGTAATAATGGCGATATTGTCGTTGCTCTCGTCGTTCGCAATTCGTCTGTTAATACGATGCATGTGCAGGGATTAGCTCTCATCGTAATCATTGTTTGTGCATACACAATCTCGCTAATGCTTGTGGGGTAGATCTTTCATATCGACATTCGTGTCCATCTTTCGTCTGTATACCTAGCCTCCTTTTTATGATCGAGCCTCAACGTTATCAATGTGTTGCCCTTTGGATATTGATTCTGTTTGTGAACAACGCAAAGAGGTACATATTGCAAATCAATACATCCAGCATGTAATTATATAAATAGCCTTGTGCCTTATAAATTATCAAACAAAAAAAATAAGAATACCCATGACGTGGATACGAATTTATATGAAAATTTGACATTGTAAATTAAATCATGGTTTTTTCTCGTTCTCCAACAACAAACTCCAGCAATATTGACAAACGTGCTATTCTCGATTTTTACACAAATATATGTGTATTTTTTTGTTTCGCGATTTGGAGCATTTTATAACTGTAGTTACACTTTACATCCTATTCACGTGCTGGCTGGTAATCATGGAATTTCTTCGCGTAAAACGTTTGAATGTCGAATCTCATACGGAGAGACCATGACACAAAAACCATTCAGCAGCATTTCTTCTCAAGATCGGCGCAAAAAATGTGCACGATAGCCATTAGGAAGTTCGTTAATTCGACGCATAAGAAGCGTAATAAAAAAATAGTTGCACAAAAACATTTTTTGCACTTTGTCGTTCGTATTAATTTAAACTATCCTCGAGCGGCCTTCGTTGCAAAACTGCAACGCGATGTGTCTTCGAGATGGTGCCTCTATTCTGCTGGCAGTATTTTCTATTACCCGGAAACCGAAGAGAAATTGGTTCAGAATTAAATATTGCATCGCTTCGAAGTCGACCTGTGCAGGCAAATAAATAAATAACCACGATATGGCCATCATCGACATCATAAATACTGTATCCGACACGTATCATCAAATGTAAGCTTTTAATTGCTTTTCGATCATGAATTCGAGCAATAATCACAAAGTAATATCGTCGTTTGCTATTCAAGCGTCGTGCATTAAATGAGAGTCGCGTTCACCTGCGGCCTATCATTAAATCTGAATAGAGCGTACCCGTTTTAAAGTGTTTTTTTCTTATATAATACGAAAATCAATGTGAATGCTAATTTTCAGCCAAGTGCTCGATTAAAGAGAATCACAAGAAAACCTCGCCCGTCTGGATTGGCCAAATAAAAAGGGTCGTCCAATATCTAGTCTCTATGAACATTTGATACTGTATAATTTATTTTATGATAATAGCTATGTCTTATCTGTTTATCGTTTGTGTGTCCATAGGAACGCGCATTAGTACTAAGTATCTTCTAGAAATTATTGATTTTAAGCATTGCTTTTTTCCGTTTGTTAGCTAAAAGATGTAGTTGCGTTTGTGTAATATATAATAAAATAGGCTTGCTGCTGGTGTAGTGATTGCCTGTGCTACGTACATATGTACTTTATTTTTTTTAAATAATTTGTTTTATTCTTTTTTGAGATCTGTTGTGGGTTTCCATCGTCAGAGAACTCTGGAGTATTTCTAATTTCAGCGTATAAATCTTTATGTATTTTATTATACAGTTACAAAATCTGTTGTAATTTTCTATTGAATTTTAAACTTCTTATCCATCATAAGATAATTTTCTATGTCTTCATTAACTGTTTTTAATGTGAAACATGTAGTTACTTCGCTGCAACTGTTTTCTGGGTAATCAATTGTGATAGATTCGTTTAGTATTTCGACTTCGTTCAACGTACGATCTTCCAATATTTCTTGGATGTCATGAATATCCATGTCACCAAAGCCTTCTCCACCAATGTTTTTTTACTGTTCTTTAACAGATGAAGAAACAATATCGACACAATTTCAAATAGATTTTTTTTCAGGCATTATAGACGTAGTTTATGATCCAACCCCCATTCAAACAAGGTTATTATATAAAGCGCGTTGTATAAAACCGTGCTATACGAGGCTCGAATTTATTCTGTAAATATAAAACGATCGTTTATTCATAATCTTCAATGAGAAGAAGCGCTCTTTCAAAATTCTTAATTTGTTGCGCAACCCACATAATCGATCATTGCATAAGGATTTTTTCATGCTTATATATTCTCGTTGCCTGATTATTTTTCCATGGTGCAGAATTTATCATGCAAACGCCGCCTGTATCAATTTCTTACTAAATCAAGAGCCGAAATCGAAGATCATGCCAATAACGCAAAATCAATATCAATTTTTTAACCATTTGTGTTATTTTATAAAATGCAAAGCCAGATAAAAGGCTTCATAAAACGAACTTTTAAACCCTGCAGTCAATTTGATAAAATAGAATGCAGGCTTATGACATTTTCATATAGCTCTATATATGAATATGTATGATCAAATCAATATTTCTCTTCTACAAGCACAAAACTCTGTTTAGATCGTTTATAACAGTAATAACGAGTATTGACTCCATATTTCAAATATCTGCATTTTTACTCCAATTAATTCATTTGTGAGATCGAAAATATAATCCATCTTGATCCAGGTTTTTCTGATTGTTGATGGGTTGTGGTCATCATTAAAAATAGTTATAATTTTGCAATTCACTCACGCCAATGGGAAAACCTTCGCATAAAAGATCCACTCTATCCCATAAGCAAAATTAGGAATATCTGACATTAAATATTGTTATTTAAATCATTTTCTTCGCGCAAGCAACTTTTGAGTTCATTCAAATTTTAAAGCATGCTCAACCTTGTGTTCCATATTTATCGCCATATTTACCCGCTTTCTGAATAATTAATATAATAACTTCGCTCTAATTTTTAGTCGGATGGCCCGAGTACAAACTGTGTTAAATATCCAGTTTCATTTCATTACCGTGCATTTCTCAGCGTGCTATTTAATCAAATTCTTTGAATATCTGATATTTTAAGTTGGGGGTATAAATGTCAAAGGTGTGATTTTAGCTTATGTCATTAGACGCTTGTGCTACATATTAATTTTTGAAGACAACAACGTCGATAATAAATTATGAATAATCAGTTAATGCTTTTTAAACTTTAGCTCGATTCGTGGATCGTGTGTAATTCGATATTGTAGTAGATCAAGAGGTTAAAACCAATTTGAAATGTTACGGCTATTTAGCGTCGATTATCGCCGAATACAAAGGCAGCTTACGAAAGCGATATGGTCCGGAAGTGTGTTCGTAACTACAAATTTACCATTGGATTACAAACAATAATATATCACTTATCACTATTCAAGCATGGTTTGCTGAGTAATTTGTGTGAAAATCACTGTTTGAATTGATAGCTTAAACACATCTTATGCGGGGGGTCAGTATAATCAAAGTTTGTACTTGTGCCGGGCACCTTTCAACAGACATTTTATATGTCATAGTTTTTTCTAATTTATATTTGCGAAAGTATTTTGATAATCGAGAGGGATGATTGTTTGCGTTAATGTTGAACAGAGCCGTAACTAGGCTATGAAGCGCCCGTGGTAAATATCTAACTTCCTTCCGTAACTGTACAGATCATAGAAAATGTCACAAAAAGTCCTAAAAGAGAACGGTGTGGCCATAATATCTGTGTGTCCAATCGGTCCGCTTTTCGGACCGCTGATATGACGAACAATGCCTACAGAACGATTACAAACTCTCATTATGAATCGAAGTTGTCTGAAGAAGACTGATCGAGTGGGTTGTTTAAATTCTACAATTGTTCCAGAAAATATTATTGTCTTATGCTTAGGCTTATCTCGGTTGGTTCGTGTAAATTAAAATGGTATTCTACGTTTTGTGCCCGTGGTGGACGCCTACTTTGCCACGCCCTTGTTACGGCCCTGATGTTGATGGTTGTGAACTTGTCCGAATTTAAAACGTAACCGATTGTATTGTTCCAGATGTATCAGATATGTCTTCTAATACCAGATATGATAGATAAACATAATATATCTAATTCAGAAATGTTACATTTTGATCACAATTGATCGCGATTAGTTTTTCATAAAGTGAGATTATAATCTCCCGCATGCGGCGAGTGGTGCGCTAAAGACTGAGATCCGAGTTTCCCGCACAATATGTGTTAATATCGATGATTGATTGGATGAAAATAATGTATAGGAGGTGCAAAATATAGGATCGCTTGATGTGCATCAAGTCATCGGTTGACGCGATTAACATGACCGAAGAATATTTTGATTGGTATCAAATGATGCATGCTGAATTCAGGTCGTCGAAGATTAATCCTCGTCTTGGCGATGATCGAGAGGGAAATTAATCTCTTCGTCCGTGAGCTTCAGTTCAATTCAGGCCCCAAACGTCGAAAGTGAAGCTGGTACACTGGCGTGAAAGTCTCAAACCATGGTTCTGGTCAATGAACTTCTTCGACGTACAAAGAACGACGTTCGGATGTAATATAATTTTGACTCGATTTTTGGGCGATCGGTTAAACCGTCTGTCATCGGTGAAAGTATCCATTGCGACGATGTTTTCGCTCAAACCCCATGATCGGAGTTCCAGACCTTCGACGGCCGAGGGTTTTGCAATTGTGCACGACGAAACGCTAGAATGTTGACACCGGCGCCCAACAAAGAGGTCGCAGTCGCGGATGCAATTCGGCAAATCTGACCACTGCAAAAAATGCAAATCGCACGACGAAGACAAACAGGGTTAATGCATCCGCAGCTAGTGATATATATTGCACATCTTGGTTGCGTCGGCGGCTTCGTCGAGGTTGCCAAATTAAATCGCCAACCGGCGATGTTGATGAACTTCTTATTGAAAGTGACAATGTTCGTTTACGTCAAGCACACAAATTCATAAACGACTATGTCTCGCAGCACGTACGTAATCCCTGCTCAACGTCGCTTCGCAATATTTATGATACAGCTAAACGGTCGTCAATTACTCAACGTTAACAAGTTGGACATCGAGGACTTCCACTCGGTAACGTCTGCTCGCGCTTTGACTTTGACAATCAAAATTCGATCAACTTTGCCACAGTTTTAAAACCGGGTCAACCGATCATCAGCCAATCACAATGCGTCCTTTCGAAGGCTTTCAATCTTACATGGCTTTAATTCGATTCCAATCGATGACGCTTTTACGCTAAAATCAATATTTCTCAGTTGGTTTGTAAATTGCCAAAAATAACCGAACGAAGCACCGCCGTTTGGTTGTTGTACACACACACCGAGCGACGTGGAATCTTGTTTAGACCCATCGAAACATATTTGCAGAACGTCAATAAATTACGGCTTTGTCTCTTTTATTTTTATTGCACGGGGTCCGTTCTTAATTTACGAACATTCCCCCTAAAATAAATTCAATACCCTTACACGCCGTAGCTTCTTCAATTATAAACCCATTACGCAATGGGTATATTGTGCGAGATTTATGTACGCTGTCTGAACGGGAACGATGTCTTTAAAATGCTAAATTGCATTCCTACGTATTCTACAACACAAATTAGTAATTAGCCAAAGTCTGTCGCGCTGTTTGTGTTTGTTCTGCGTTTATTAGCATTAAATGTGTCAACTGTATCGATCAACCTGCTGAAATAGTACGGGAGGCAGCGACTCGAATTTTGCGCCCATACAAAGCTGATTTTCAATCAGTATTTAAACAATGTAAATCAATAAAATTACAAGGTGATACAATGTGACTTCGGTAGATCTATATCATAATTATTACTAACGTCAGCAGTAACACCATCGCTGTAGACTGCCGTTTTGTTTACTCACATTATCAAAACAACAAAATGAGAAAGAATCAGCTTTGTATAAATAATTACACAACTACCCGTACTATAACATGATTCGAAAATGATTAATGAGCACATTTATCTTCCTAATTTGGATCGAATATTGGATGTGAAATTATTTTTCAGAACTGCCAACAGAGCTCAATTACCATATCATCTCACACGTGCGTGTTTATATTAATTTTTCCGCTAAACAGCTGGAGATTTTGACATTTTGTGGAGGAACGTAGATCTGATGATCCGATCGATCAGATAGGCCTCTCTGTGACAACATGCTAGATATATGTATCGATTTCATCATAAACATATTGTTTGCTTAAATCCTCTTGTTTTAGTATATATAACATAATTTAGATATTTTAAGAATCAATCCAAGAATATCTTAATGTCATAAACGAACAGAATAATAACATACATCGTATCAAAGTAATAGCTTAAAAATTATCTTATTAATGGTCTAATTATAGCTTATTCGTGATTACAACTGCAATACAAGACATAGTATATGTTAATATATTTATTTTAAGTAGTGTACTAGTACTTTATTCATAGGTTAAAACTGATCAATTGAAGTGACCACCGACCTTAAGAGACGTTTCTACCTTGTCCAAGTCCTGAACAGGTGATTTGCAACATAAAAAATAAACATATTTTCACTTTGTATAGTATTGTGTATAAGCTTAAACTATAGTTAAGCGAGGAAGTTCCTTTTCGAGTGGGCGCGCACATTTTAGTTAGGACGTATATATACGTCCCGCCCACCTGGCGTGAGTTCATATTATTAATTTTTTTAACTATGCTTATAATTCATAAAAAAATCAATGAAACATATATTTTTTTTATTTATTTTGATACGAAACCATATAGAGAAGTTAACAAATCCAAAACGAGAAACAAAAGCACATAAAGAAAATGGAAACAGAGTTTAAAAAAATAAAATATATCCATACATAAATTCAAAACTTAACTTGTGTAGATGTGGACTATTTCCCTTTTTTCTAATAAACTCAACATTTCCTGACTTAAGTCCCTTTCATTTATTCTTCGAAAATGCCTTTCAATTTAGCGTGAGGGTTTAGGTATAATGCTGTTTTTTGATGGCATAGGTTGGCTTTTTACTATGTTGTCTAAACTGAGCATCAATATGTCTTTTTTGTCCTTCCATTTTAAAACTATAAGTTTACCTTTGAATCTTATGTTACTAGTCACCGTTTACTAAGTACACGTCCACCCCAACACAATAGCGAAGTGCAATCAATTTGCTACCTACCTTAAATTCATGTTGTTTAAAACCAAAAAGTTCCGCTTGCTTTAGGACTCGATATATATTTCGAGGACGTATAAATACGTCCTAACCAATTTCGATGCAGTTTACATTGGACGTATATATACGTCATGCCCACTTAACAGGTTAAGAAGAAAATTTTGTTTTTACCAACATTTTTTTGTAGTTTTTTCTTCATTAAATAAACACTTTCAAATGTTTTTTGAACCAACAAAGTAGAAACGTCCCTTAATGATGAGTGATGAAAATAGCGTATCCTTCAAAGAGTCAATACATGAATGTATATAAGGACGATAAACATCTTATCATTTTTAGGTCATAAATTTGCGCACCTAATCTCGCCATGAAAGCTCGAAACTTTCCAGACTACTCAGCCGCATTTGAGCACTTGCATCGTCAATTTTATGTAGTCCAAGTGTCTTGCGTTGAATGCAAGACTGCATTGTGACGTAATATTATGGCAAACAATACAATATTTCTAGCGACCGAAGCAATGACGAAAAATCGGGCAGGATGCTCTCCATCAGCCGGGAAACATAATTTTAGGCGTTTATTAATTTTCTCCATAAAATTCATATTTCGGTCTGTCACAATTAAATTTTATGGGATGCTAACGAAAGACAGTCAATCGAGACGTGGGAGCGTCCGCTCTTAAATCCTGCTTATAAAATATTTCCGGTTCTTTTCCCGAAATATCTTAGTATTTGCTTTTTTATCGATATCAATTTTTAGAAGAAAATCTAAAGGATGATTTAAAATATTCTCAGTCGATAATATGATTGTGATACATTATCAATTGGATTTACCTGTTTATCATTACGTAATCGTTGTTATTGAGAAATTTATCAAGGTCTCAATGATATAATAATCTCCATGGCGGATGTCATTTGAGATGGAACTAGATTGAAAATTATCCTTGATGTGCAATATCTTTCATCGCTCGTATCTCCATAGATTTTTCTATGAATCGTTTCCAATGGTCCTACCCTACTTAATTGATAATATCAGGATTTATCATAAGCTGAAAATCATGCCAATGAAGCGATCTCCGCGTTAAAATATGCAACGCTTAGATGACCGATATTCAATAATTTAAATGTAAAATGTAAAATGTTAAGATTTGCAATGCAGGTGATTCGAATCAAATGCGAAAAAATTATACAAATATCGCTGTATTTTAATTTATTGATTATTTCGTACGGTGTGATTTTTTTTTAGATTTGAATTTATGTTAGGATGAAAGCTTAATTTATGCTTGATGTGAGTCCATTCGAGTGTGACCATCTCAGATTGACCCATTTTTATAATGCACTAGCGAATACCCGGCATGCGTTGCAATGCCATAAGCGCTTAATAATTATTTGAAATTAAACGCAGTACGTAGTTTATTGCTTCAGGTCACATGTAGCGCGAGCCGAAGAGCGTATGCACTCTCGTCTCGAAGACCGATTTGCGCGTATTGCGCGCGCATCCTTTCTCTCCCCATCCACACCCTAAACTTCATTTCTCCAGACCAATATGCGCCAACATGGTGCATCCATACAATATTTTTATTATGTCTATTATATTTCCGCAAGTTTTATTGCAATCGGATGAACGGTATGGAAGCGTATTAAATACGGACAAACATTTTATTTTTATTTTTGTATATTAGAAAAAGATAAGGCTTCGAGTGCATAATATTGTCTTCTCCCGTTGGTGCTCTTTTTCCTCGTTTATATCCGAGGTATTTTCCAGCATTTTCTTCTTATTTCTTCGTGGCTCGCCAGTTGATTTCGTACAATGGCCGCCGCTCGAAAACAGGTAGTTTTTTGAATTTATTTGATGTCGATGTATCAATAAGGCGAGTTTGTAATGCACGAATTGCAACTGCTCCATGGCAATTCCAAAGGTCACCCGAAATTACAATAATGCCCGGGGCGACCGTAAACATAATTGATCAATGTCGCGGCTAAAAATTGAGAACATTCCGAATCTCGTCCGGTTAATGTATGCATTCGTAACACAATAACATAGTATCTCAGTTCCGTCAATTCCAAACCAACTGTGCAAACCGTACGGCTCCAACGTCATCCATTGCAACTCATCAATAGAATTATTGATGGGTACATCTGTTTGGTCAACTGGATTTGTTTTCAAAATAGCCCTATGGCTTTAAGCGCGCGAATTAACTGCGGCCTATCACTGTCAATCCGGCGTTGACATCGCCGAACAAACCGCCCCAATAAATAATTCCGACCCAATCGATGCTTGCACGTAATCGGCTCTGCAAACAGAATGTCGACGTTCGATTCAAACCTCTGTGAAAATAAATTCCGTATCGCGAACATCTCGGAACTGCTGTTTGAACACCCTGAAAAAATAATCACCACAGCGTAAATAGCTCATCGGGAATCCATAATCAAACACCTTGTCCGACAACTTGTTTGAATTATTACTCTATTCAGCGCTGACATTATTCGATAGATTTATATTGTAACAGTCTCTGCTTAATTTTCAGCCGACACTCCAAAAAACATACCGACACATTGATGTGCAGAAAAGGTTAAGGCACGTTTTTTTTCCACACTGTTAACCACACTCAGACGTAAATATTGACTTAAAATATAACAAATATAATGTGACGTTGAGGAACCGACGATACGCTATCAAGAACAAGTCCAAAAATAGCTGTTTTTATAGATAAACATTTTCAGCTAATTTAAGACAGGACTTAGTGAATGGAAGTCGCTTCGCGTTCGAAAACAATTTCGATTTACTCTCATATTTACGCCGATTGTGGCGCTTATTTACGGAGTAAACCAAAAAAGGGGAAATAAATATATCGCCTTAATATTGCTCTGACGTCAATGTCGTTAATGGATCCAATCAAATATGTAGCGTCCTAAAAATGCGCGCACCGTACGAATTGCCCTTATGTTTCTAATATTCAAAGAAATAAACGCAGGTTGTTGTTCATAAGCAATGAGATGTACCGACAGCATCATCATAATACTTTAACACGTTGCATCCGAAGGATAAAGTCTAATCTAAATTAAATTTAAAAAAATGGAAAGGACGAATCTGTAGCCTTTCTTTCTAGCAATAAAGAAACCCTATTGGTGGAAAGGGGGGAGCTTTTACCTTCGAAACGCTGAAAAAAGACTGCCATCCAAATATAAAGCTTACATAACAGTTTCAAGAATAATTCTCATCAAGCCTTCTTCAGCTACGTCCTTAAATTTGTATTATATTTTTCTTTTTAACAGAGAGTTAATTAAAAATTATGACGTTTGTATCTTACCGCCTCCCGGCATAGTCCACCAGTACATAAGACATCGACAGTTGCTATGCTTTGTTTATCTTAGCAACCGCCAACATGGTGCATCCGTTAAACATCACGCAAAACGAATTCCGCACACGAATAATGCTCGTACTACTAAAAACTATTTTATGATGTCATTTCCGCCGAATTTGCTTCATCACCCTCTTCTTCCACCAATAATTATTTAGTTTCCTTTCCATCTTGTGTGATTAGCAAGTTTTACGATGAATCCACTCTGGTCATACACTTTTCCAGCATGCATTCAATGTTTGATGATCGTATTCCTTTAATGGATAAATTTATGAGGTTAATACACTCTGGAATCGTAAAACGTTTCCATGTCTTCATGACCTCGATATATTCATCTTCAAACTTATACTCTAAATACAATGCAATCGTTCTCTGTTTATTTATATATTTTAATCCCTTGTCTAATCATTGGTGTGATATAAGTCGTATTGTAAAATTAAACCCTGTTATGTGAGGGCTGCCCACAATCAAAATCCTTTGAAATCAATGTCTTCAATTTATTATTTCTATGAGGTTACATAGTTATTCAAACGCTCGATTAGGTTAATACCACCTGAATTAAATACAAATTTAATAATATATTGATCTGTATGTAGTACAGGTGTGGTCAAAATGTTTGGCGATGATCCTGTAAAAGGGATTGCTAAAAAACATGTTTTGTGTCCTGGACGATAATAAATGAGCAATGTTTGATAAAAGTGCAATAAAAACGTCTAAACCTACTTATCAAAATGACATATTTTATTCAGGATGTATATTAAAAAAAAAAAAAAACTTCTCATATCGTTCGCACAAATATATCAGGACACCAAACCAGACGCTCTTGACTATTACCGTCGCAATTTAACGACATATTTATTACGCATTATTTATTTTCCAATATTGGAACAAATGGATTGGATCAATCAAAATATGCAATGCGTTGATATATTTCGTCAATCACGTAATTGTATAGCAACGAGAACTCCGCATGTCCGAATACGCATGCCAATATATGTAAGGGGGTAGCATTTCCCAAACCAACCCTTGAATTTTTCACGTGCTATTTTCGATGTGTGCGTGGGCGAGCGTTTTTATTTTATACCCTTCCTCTTGATTAAACTTCCGCTGTTTGTAATCCGAAGTAAATTATTCGGCACACATTCCATAATAAATCATTTTTTAAAGAAAACCCGTTTTTAATGTGTTGAAACGCGTGCTTATTTCAGGATTTGTATTAATTATTATGTTATAAACTTGTTAGCGTTGACAGTCGTTTTTTTTTTATTTTCGGAGAGATGTGCATATGATCTTTGATTTATTTTAATGTTATTCAGCGAGACTTTCAAATCCATTGTTGGCAATTCTCAATTATGCCAAAATTGTCCGGTCGATCCTGGCGCCACCTCGTGTTATGAGCTGAATTGGCAATTTAAAAAATCGATACCTCAACAAAGTCTGTTATTGGATTTAATATCGAAAAATACATTGCAGATAGTGTAGAAAAATATTTCCGACATTCGCTGTGGATGTTCTAAAATTATCATGAAATGCCACAATTGCCACCTACGTACTCGGAAAGGTTATCACAAGCTTAACCCCTTTCACTCGGACCAAATACACCAATACACCGCATCAAGAAGACCTATATTTACATCATTTTTTTCGAACGACTACATTAACGGTGAATTATCTCAGATTTAGAACCGCATCGAATTAATGCCTTTGACATTATGATAAAGCGGATTATTGTTTATATGTAAATATGTTTTTATCGAATTATTTCATAAATATTAATTAAATGTGACATTTTATGTCCCGTCGACTAAGTCACTGTTATTGTTTTTAAATATTGTAAATCGTATTTTTTTTGCGTTTAATAATTATTTGAAAAGAAACGCAGTACGTGATTTATTGCTACAGGTTACGTATAGCGCGAGCCGTATCCCCACACCCCAAATTTTATTTCACCGGACCAACATGCGCCAACATGGTGCATCCATGCAATATTTTTATTATATCTATGATATTGCCGCGGTATAGCAGCGCATTACATACGAACAAAGAGAGATTCATTTTTATATATAAGATTTATAAATAAGAAAAACGTCTTAATAATAAGAAACAAAACGATTGAAAGTCTACGTCTATTAATGTTTGTATTGTTAATTGAGAATGAGTTTAATATCTTGGTTCTCTCATATCAATAATATATGACTTTTTATGATTCGCAAATGTTTTAAACAAATACTCGTATGAATAATAGCAATTTAAATTGTAGATAGTATAGGGTGGATATGTCGATCGAAAAAAATGTGTTTTTGTTGCCGTGTCGATTTGAATGAATAGAAATCGTGATTTACGTATTGCAGAGTATAAAAAATATGTTATAAGAATCCTGGTCCAACGGTCGCCTCTCAATTTCAATCAGAAAATCAATTTATAAACGATCTGTCTATCGATAGTTATTTTAGACTTCCAGAAGAGATATCCAACTGCGAGACTTCTAAGCGACGAGCCGCGATCATATTTTAACTGTTCCGCTTTTCCTCCATCAACCCACGTGGCTCGGTAAATGCTCCCATAGTACATTTAAATAAATGCACGTCGTCAAGGCGATTTTACCCCACGAATGCACAAACGTATGAACGAAGCGTCGCATGGAATGGGTCAAGGCTTGTTTATTTATAGGCGGTGCGTATCCCCGACTTACGACCGCTCACCGCAGCGGTCTGGACGCAGAGAGATAAAGTCCTTGTTTACCTATCGAAATCGAACAGATGTGCTTTATCATTTGACAGATAATAAGCGCGTCGATTATGTATGTTGCTCTCCCCGAGTGAAACAAACAATTGCACTGATAAAGGATGTGTTTGGGTGCGTCGCCGAAGTTGTTGCCCGCGTATGATGCAATTGTGATCGAGGCCATTGTTTGTTTTATTTAAATAGTACGATGTACTTTCACTGGCACTGCGTCTTCTTCCTGCAGTGCTAATTGACATTTTTTTATATTATCGAGGTCGAATTTGGGCGATATCTTGACTGTGACTCATTTATCTACATATGCTTGATAAAATAGCTGAACGATGTGCTGGGCCGGCGCTATAAAATGTTCAAGACCAGTCACGGCGTGTCTTCGAACCGCGGAAGGTATAATCCTGACGACTTATCGACCGAAGCCCGCGTTTACAGTGTCAAAATTCATCTTTGTACCGCCGATACGTACGCATGTGCAACGGTGTAATGCCAGTGAAATGCACGCGCACATGCATGCGTTGCGTCTCTGTGTCTGTGCATTTTTTTATCGATAGGTCATGAGTTTTAGAAAGCGGAACCGACTCCTACAAATACCCCCCCTTGCTAGGTCCAAGCGCTTTTGTTTCGTCGCTGGACATCCTTAAAATCGTTTGGACGAATTTAGTGACATTGGCGCCAGTCGGTCCGAACTTGACTCATTGGCGTTTGCATCGTTGTCCGAAGAGCACTGTCAGTGTGCGACCACTTTCAATTGCAGCACGGGAATCGTTGCCATCTCTTAAATTGATTCCCCAAAGAGTGATTGTTGAGAATTTGCTAATTTCGATGAGGTCATGCTATTTCATTGCGGACGACTCTCGGAATCAGTGTACACGTAAGGCGGCCATGTATGCTCAAGCAGAGATTCTCCACTTCTGTCCTTAACAATATCCGACACCACAATGTATAAATGTGTATTTTTTTCATTGTAATAATAAAACAATTCATATCGAGCCGTATCTTTATCAATTCAGTGTGATTATAGAAATCAACTGTGTACAGAGCGATTGGCGGAAATAGTTATGTTGCGTTGATATTGCGTTCGAATGCTCAGTAACAGTATTGATTCTTTGGCGATGGTAATTGATAACGCGAAACCGGTTTATTTGATTTACATGGGTAATTTAAGCGTCTTGTGTTGTTAAAATTGTATTCGCGAGTTAACAACAAATACGATAACAACCCGAGTAGAGTAACCTCGATTTGGGCCGCAAATATATGGAATCAAAAGGGGCTGTATTTATTTTGAAATATAAGTATTAATATGTTAATTTCCAAGGATAAACACTCGATTTTTAAAAGCACCCGAATCTCATGCGAAATCGAAATCTTCGCAAAAGCGCGCTTTGATACTTTCACCCAGATGATCCGCTGGGTGAGTCATAAATGAATATTGTGCATGCAATGTATTGCTAATATATGCATTATCATCATAATCAACAAACAGTCCACTGCAGAACGATGGATCTTTTCAACATCCATTCACAGAAATAGGTTACATTCAATTCGTCTGTATCATACATTCACCTCTTCATTCGCTCGATATTGAAGGTATGATGAACACTCACCCAGCGGGCCACCTGGATGAACGTATCGTGAATGTGAAATACTACTAGAATGAGCTTTCGGGGGGGCAGAGTCCGGTCCCTTCTTTCCCCCTGGCGACACTGTCGGGCTAAGGTGAAGCTCTACGTGACGTAAAAATGCATATCGGATTCGCTCCTATACCAACTGAGGCGTATCCCCATCCACGAACAACTTACCCCTGCGAATTCGAGATTGGGTAGTTTCCCATTTCAGGTTGTCCCTCCCATTTCGGCGAATACAAAAGCGATATAGATGGCAACGGAAGATAATGATGATATCGTTGCCGAGCAGAATTCTTCCTTTGTCACTCTTCCGGGACGTCAACTGGTTGTTCCTCTCGAGCTTTTTCTTTCCCTTTAGTCTTTCAGTCGCTGGACCAGTAGTGTAGAATGAAAGACATAATGAAAATGCCCAGAAGGGTTGAGAACCATCAAAAACTAAGTAGTCCTTAGTGAATGGCTATGAATATTAAGTAGCGTTCCCTGGATACATTCTTTATAAATAGGTAGCTTTATGCATTATGATATCATCATCATAGTGCAGCAACAAACAGTCAATATCTATTCACAGGAAAGGAGTTACATCCATCTCGTCTGTATCATACATTCACCTGATTCGCTTGATATTGAAGGTAGCATTACCACCGAGTTTCATTTCGAACGCTCATTCAGCGGTTCTCTTAAATGAACGTATTGACGAACACTTTCGCGACCGTCTCAATAGGGAGTGTGGAAGGTATTTAAAGACTGAGTAGTTTTCTTCGGGTGACAGTGGAAAACTACTCTAGACGACCAGTCATGCATTTCCTCGTTAGGGCGTTGCCAGGCTAGGGTGCTCCTACATCAACTGAGGATAATTCCAGACAGAATGGTTTTCTATTTCAGGTTGACCCTCTCAATTTGGCGAGTTCTAAGAGATATCAAAACGATATAGAAGGCAACGAAAGACAATGCTGTTAATGTTGCAAAGTGAAGTTCTTCATATGTCTCTCCTCAAGGCTGTCTATTTGGTGTTCTTCTTGTCCTTGTTCTGTTCCTAAAGCTTCTTGGTTCCGAACCGGTTAGGTTCATCATGCTCCATATTGTTGGTGAGGATCGATTATGCAAGAGATAGCGAGTGACAAGCAAGACATGATTTGTAAAAGTAGCAATAAATAGTAGGTAAACTGAGTATCAGCTTGCTGTTAAAAGAGTATTTAAGCATTCAATCTGTAAATAAGTACTAGTCAAATGGCCAATATTTAAAATAACTAAGATCGTATAGCTATTGATAAAGCTACCCCTCGCTCAGCGAGTATGCTTCTCAAGTAGACAGCCACCGCGGGTCCCTTTTCTATCGGATCGTTGTTTTCTAAAACAACGTATAAATGTAACGCTGATCGGTTGTGCTTCTTTGTAATTATAGCCCGATTTCGTAGATCAAGGTGTTAAAACCACGCTAAAAATGCAAATAAAGAAATATTTATATTGTGCATCTTAAAGTGGAAAATAAATGTATACATCCGGGAAAATATACAATGGGCCCTTCATACGCATAAAATGTTTTTGAATAATACCCATTCGTTTCCGATGTTAGTCATGTTCGTAGAGTTTCATATAACGTTCAATTGCTTACATAAATAAATATAAAACAATCGCAATGGCGAGGCGCTTCGGATTATATGACAACGTGTGTGATTCTATAGACGTGATTTATTGAAGTGCTCGTCCGTTATTTTTTGCGCAAATGAATTTATAACGTCGTGCATCGGGGCGATTCTTATGTGCAAATAAAGCCGGTCCCCGATCAATATCCCACAAACCGACGAACGGATGCCGAATCGATTGTCCGGAAAAAACATCCACACGCAAATCAAGAAGACCGCGAAATTGGTTTTTGACATGTTATTGTGGAGCCCCTTGCGTTTTTCCATCGCTTATTTATATCTCATGAGGTTTCGCTCGGCTCGGGCGGTCGTCGTGCCTTAAAGTTGAATGAAGATTTGTATCTTTCGACTCTTCGAAAAAGCGATGTTCTTCGTGACGAACCGTTGCACAATCGATGCCTCGAATGTCGTATAATTTTATCCGTCTTCGTCGACGGCTCGTTCTCGTAAAGGCTTGATTAATTTAAATTTCAATTGGGCATTTGGCTCTTGCTTATTGCTAATGTTGTGCACATGAAATATCAATAAAGTTATTACGGCCGCTGGTTGCGCTTCGTGTTGGGGTATCGGTGTGGCATTGGTGCAACCTCTGACCACAAAGATATGTGTTTAAAATAAATAAATGGCTTTGCGCGGATTGTGTTATTTGCATTATATTCGAGCGTTAATCGCCGAATTCAATTAAACTCGTCCGGCTCGAATATCGACCGCAATCGCTTCCAGCCGATCGAAACTGTAGTCGAGTTCGATGCAATTATTTTGCGCTTTTTATTTTTTCCGTGCATTCGTCGATGTCATTTGGAGATATGGAATTGTGATCAATTCGGGGCGACAGATTGGCCCTCTGCAGATGACGCGGAATTGACCGCCAAAGCGAACTAATCCAATACATCTGACAGCCAATTTGACAATTGACTGAACAATGTTCGGTTAGAAAATAATCGGGCTGCCCTGCGCCGCGATCGTTATCGTAATGAGATAATATGCATATGGCGTTCATCGCGGCGATTACAATTACACTTATTCCAAAAATTGCATTTGTAAGCGATTAGGGCGCATTTATCATACTTAATTTGCTCATTCGATAATTTGGATCGCTTAAATTTTAGACGATCGCTGTTGATGGCTATTTTCTATTGTAATCGAATGGTCTAATTGCGAAATGATGTTTGCGATCTTATCGCTCAAGACGAGTGACATTTGAATGATTTCAATTTTACGCTTATTGCAGTGCTAACCAATTAACCTTTACTCGAGGAACGCTCCTTCGAACGTCTCGAAATGCAGACAACATTCGGCTTCGCTCAAAGCAATTATATGCATATTTTCTTTTTTCTGTGCAAGTTTTTTCCGTTGGGATAATGTAATTTTACACCGTGAAATTCTTTTTCGACTCGCTACCAAAACTTCCACTATTGCGTTACGCAATTGCGAACGATCCTTATGCCACAATCATCAGACCGTTTATTATAAAAATGGCGATAATGTTGTTCTTTTTTAATTGCAATACAAGGATCAAAATGGACAACAAAGAGAGAAAGAAAAATCTCAATTAAAGCACGTCAAACGAACTTTATATTTTACTTTGTTCCCGACAACAAAGGAAGGCCACGTTAGCAGCATGCCGTTTGACGTTCTTATCCCGTTACCTTGGACGAATGTCACATTTTGCTATTTTGTCGACTTTATAGGATTTTATATCTTTCTCAAATGTATAAGCTCTGAGAATAAAGCTTGCATACATCATCGTCGTCTTTCACGAAAACCTTTGTTGTTAAAAATGTTACAAATCCCTCGGCGATATTATTTTTGATGCGCACAATCATCAAGCAAAAGTTATTTTATTGAGATGTTTAACGCACCACATGGTCTTGAAATAGGGAATCCAATCCCGAGCCAAAATTTCGATCCCGGGATTTCGGCATTGCATTAGACCATCCCGGAATCCCGGGACCGGGATTTTCAATAGTTTAAGAAATTACATTAGTAAATTTGATCAAAAATTACTAAAAAGTCCATTTGTTTAATATAAAAAATAAAAAGGCGAAAGAATTGTATTTATTTAAGAAAAGATAAAATAAGTCCGAAGTAATATTAAAGTATCGAGTGTTTCGTCATTTATTCTGGATATAACTTGCTGCTAAAGATGAACGCTCAGCCTCCACACTCGTTGGAGGTATCTTTCTGCTGAGATACGGACTAAAACTCACAAAATTCCCGATTTCCGTCGATGCAGATGAATAATTACATACTATAATACATTGATGTGATTTGTAATTATATTAAGGAGGAATACAAAAAATCTGAAATCCACATTTATTATATTCCATATCGATATCCCCATTATTAGAGTCGAGGTGTAGTAAATACATCACCGGTAGAGAAAGGTTAATATATCAATTTGAAAAAAATATATATGTACTCTATATATAGATTGGACAGTTACTGCACCTAGGTGTCACCTAAGTTCGCCAATTAGTAGTTACACCACTGTTTCCAAGCGTCCAGATTTCGGCAGGAATGTCTCGATTTAGTAGCCTTCCGTGCGTTCTGTTGAATACAATTGCAAAATGTCCGCATATGAAGAAAACAATATTTTGTCATCCTTTGTGAACTTGGAGAGCTTTTAACAAGTTGATGATTAAAACAGCTCATGGAATTCTTTGCTTTGGTATGTTGATGTTGCATTTAGCAGATGAATTGCAGAATATAATAAAAAATTGAAATCTTAAGGATTTTATAAGCACTCCGATCGCTTCTTACTTAATTATTGTTGTTTTTTTTAAGTATATAATTATTGTTACATATCGGACACTCGCATGTCCGATTTTATTAATCGGATGTTAATGAATCACTTGGCGATTATCGATCATAAATGTCGTATATAATAGGCGTCGATGGGCTTACAGAATTTCCCAGAAGAATTGGTTTACTCATTTTACCCGGAAAATATTCCCCGTCATTTGACGTATTGTTGATGTTAAAATTGTAGCGAGGTGCTCCCCATTTCCCGGAAGTTGACTACCTCTGCTCTAATAGAATTTACCCACTCTCCCGTTTGGAATTCTGCATAAATGATCATGTCAATATTGGACGTCTCACGCGTACCATTTCCTCGTTTCGTCTCGGTCAATCGTTTCCAACGGAGTAAAAACGCAAACTCTCGCGAGTGGTATGAACATAAATAAAAGAGCCTTAAATATAGGGCGTGAAGTTGTGAAGTTCAATTTCAAAACAATACACAGTGACGTTTACGGTCTCGTGACGTAACCAGAAGAATTGCCCTCGTATACGTCGACGCTCGCGTTATCGTAAACGTTGACAAAGGTCACCGGTTATGATGCCGACAGTTGTAGGCCGCGAAGTGGAAGCTTCCGACTTTAATGTCGTCCGATCCAGAAAAATGAATCGGGGGTGGCTCGGGTGAATTGCTTCCCCCGAGTGGGCGGATTCGATTTTGTTTTTCGCTTTTCACCCCGGACTCGTTCGCGTCGTCGCTTATCTCTTGTTTATCGAGCTGTCATTTGAATAGGCCGGCTGCGGGTAATGTGGTCCATGACCACATTTGGAACGAGCTTTGATTGAATCCTGCGAGAATCTGGCGATTTCGATGCTCTCTTCCGCGCTGTGGACGAATCTTCTCCGCGGGTTGATTGCGATCGAGGATCTTGGATCCATGGTTCGCCTGAATGTTGGTGGTCACTGTCAAAGTTGACCTAATTGGCGCCCTGTTTTTTGTGTCCAAGTCGACCTTGATTGTTATTGGGCCGTCGCCCACGTCAGTTTGCCGCGCAGTGTTAACTACACTCAATACTTCTCTGTTTATTTACTCGTATAGCACACCGTCTTTATTCCGGCTGTTATGGCTTCAAGTGGTATTCGTTTCGAAAAAGTGGCTTCATCGAAAATCACCCATGTACATTCGATCGCCAGGGATTTCCATAGCCGGATGCAAGAACAAAGCGCTCATAATTATCGTTTTTCGTATTCTCGTTACAACTAATATCCTTTTATAGGGCTTCTATCAATGTATCGACATTTGATAATTGAACTCCATTTGACTGAACTACTTATGCAACTCGTTTACACGACTATTCATTGTATTGTATTTTTGAATATTTTTGTGCTTGACAAGCAAAAAAATAGTTCTTAATTTCTAATATAACATACTTTGGCATTCATTCTCCGCGTTTCACAACCGTACGTCAACACTGGCAAACATTGATCGAGCGCTTTTCTCTCGAGTCTAAAAGGAAGCCGCAATCTCAGCGCATACCTTCCGAAGAAACAACGCCACCCCAATAGCACTTCGTTGACCATATTTTCATACAAGTCAACCACCTGCCCTCAATAAATATATCCATTTACCTCCACTAATCTCAAAGTCCTCGTTTGCACTGTGCTCGTTAAACGTTTACATTGAATTCAACTCAAATCGTTTAGCGTTCATCCGATATGCCAATAATATTTAAATGTAATTTGTGTTTCTGTGGGAATGCTCAATATTCAACGCATTAAATACCAACCCCCTATTAGTTATATAACAAAATAAAATAGCTCAAAATAACTCGATAGAATGCTATATGAATCTCTTATTTAATATAAACATTTCTTGTTTGCTTATTTTTTTTAATGTTGCCCATTACTGTATTGTGTTACTCTAAGGCTCGAACGTACTCGATCGCCCCCATCGTCGGAGTCTTTAGAAGGCTTTGACCAGAAGAACGACAAAATATCCAGGGGGCACGGTTTGGAAAATTAAAACTTCTTGATCTTTAACCCTTTCAAAACGGAGAACATACACGCTGCGTTCCAATGTAAATCCACTTTTCTGTCAGCTCCGCCACAACGTGTAACAAGCTCATTAAATTAACTTCAACACAGTTGATAGCACACAATATTCGTTCATGCTTTCTGTTGTTCAGCTATTTTTGCCTATTAATCTGTTACTGTTACGGCTACTGTGCAAGCTTGCCAGTTTACTTCTGAACTCGGTTAATGACGGCGCCCCAGAACAGTCAAGGGGGAATAACATAATTGGTCAACAATAAGAATGATGCGAGTGTCTTAATTATCGAAACAAACGCCTGCTCTCAAGACAACACGAGCGAAAATCGTCTTATATTTGTTGTAAGATCTTATATGACGATAGCGATGACTTTTTGTTGAATAGTAATTATATTATATATTGAGAATGTTTGGACGTGTAGGGGTACCTTTACGGCACGACTTTGCCATCGATGCACGAGTGTATGAGACGCAAGATACACGTCTCTGTGATATCGACGACACTCAGCATTCAATAAGAAGCAGAGTGCATATTCGTCTGGAAAGGAAACTCAAATCGAAATGAACGCCTTCCTACAACCCCAATTTAAATTCATATATATCCCTTAAACTGCCAAGGAACGATATTACATTGCTTGCAAAACTGTCGAGTACTACCAACAACATCGTTTTATCGTTTTTTACTTAATTATTAATTATTGTCTAAAATATGTATGTATTTATGTGGCTATGTATGTTTATGAATTTTATTATAAGTCCAATAATTCTATAATGGGAATATATGTGTAATTTATCGGATCACTGCTTTATTTATCTGGTTTCGACCTTCTCAAATTTCCAGATAATTAAGAAATATCCTATATTTTGATATTTCTATAGGCCATATCAATTTCACCCTATACAAATGTCTGGCTAAGTCTTCCCAGAAATCCCTAATTGATCGATTAGCAGCTTTCTTTGTTTGGTTATCGCTCATGTTTTTGGGAATTTTGTATTGTAATGTAGATAGAATGTTTCTACAAGCATATTAGGCTTATCTAAATCGATTTTATCATTCTTATGAAATTCCTATGAATTTACATTTTAAGTGATTTTATTGTTTTCCAAAGTGTTTTATTTGTTGTGTTTTATTTTAATAATATAGCAATCTATTTATACAATTTTCAATCTATTAATATGCGATATATTTTATAGTCATGAATGTTTGATAGCTTTTATCGACAGTACTTTTAAAAACATCCTAGCAGCCAAAAGATTAATTGAGTGGTGGCTTAAACAAATAAATATCTCCCGAGATGCTGTGAATCCTCATAATGATTGCTGCGCTCCCTCTATGATGTTGATATATTTAAATGTACCTCATTTGGTCCCTGAATCTCCTTAGACTCATTGAATTATCACAGTGCCGCCATTAATACGATACATTTATTATAAATATTTACTATAAATATGCATCCCTGAACGACTTCGCTGATCGCCTCGGTGTTTACTTTTTCAGATCCTGAAATTCAGGCTAAATCCGTATCAAAACGACGTACCATAACAAGGCCATATTTATCGCGAAGTCATTGATAATATGTATATGATTTTGCAATTTATTTATTTTTAATGAATACCTGGACTATTTTCGATCCTAACCATTTGGCAGATTATTTTTGAAACATGCTCGAGTGCGTCAAAATAGCATTGTTGCTCTTGAGACGTTGTTTTTCTATTTAAATGATAATCGGTCGCTTCGAATACAGAGTTTTGTATACGGCTTAAACGACAATTACCGTGTCAATAATTCTACTCGAGCCATTATCGCATCAATATCCAACATTTTATCCTTTTATGTAGGTCATGTTCCTCGATGATGTTTGATCACATGAAAGACACGATGTCTAGTTGTAGGTGTGGTTTCATGAGTGTAATTCGTATGTTTATAAGTGCGAAGTTATCGTAGTGTAGTTTGAAAAAAATAATGATTGTTGTTGATCGAGTGAAAGTGATAATAAGCATCGATAACAAGTGTTTGATTAAGCAATCGGTGATAAATTATGATGCGCCTGCTTCATTTGACCTATTGTTTGGGGGGGGGGGGGGGGAGGAATGTTCTTCTATTGTCCGGATGTGTCAGATACAATCTAGACTTATCGCTGAAACATAATATTAGCAATTGATAAAAAAAAATGCAACAACTCGTCTGCCCAATCGATGATTTGAGAACGCTTCGAAAAAGTTTGGCCATCGCTGGTCCCAAAGGGGAGACGAGTGTGACATGCTAGTATTTTTTAAATACACCGAGTAACCTAATACGATAGCGTCAAACAATGAATGTGTCTTGGAATCCACAGTTCTTAGCTTCCCCGACGGGCTCTTTATAGATCAGTGATAGCGAACGTATGGCACGCGTGTCACGCAAGTGGCACGCGATCCAACCATAATTGACGCACACTCAAATGTGTAATCATACTTTTAATTTATATCAGTAGCAAACATTTACACGATTAACGACAGCGAAGAACGTCATTAAAAATATATTATTTCCTTTCCGCTCGATGCGATCGAAAATCCAATGATTTTTGTATCGAAATACGTGAAATTGAAGAAATCTTTCCATGGATAGCACACGGTTTAAGTAAATGTTTTAAAACTGAAAGAGATGCACTCGAACGTCTTTAATTTTCAAATTATATGATGTATATCATATCGTTATTAGAAATAAAAACACGACATTGCAAATAAAGCGCTACTCGCAACATGTGCGAGTATACTCATCAAATGGATAAAACAAAAATGATCGACTAGTTTTGAAGGTTAAAAATTTGCAAAAAAATTATCCGTTCTCGATGCAAAATGGCAGCTTAAAATTTGTTCATGTGTATTTTTACATACAAATAATTTTCATTGTCGAAAATAAATGTTCGTTGACGGCAAAGTATAAGTTTTTATAACAAAAAAATCCTTACTGTTTCCATAAAATATATATCCTATTGTTAACTTGTATTGTTTAGCATAGTACATTCGTTTCTAAGCACATTTGTAATTTTTTTTTATATTGGTGCGCGAGTCACATCTTGAGTTTCACTATTTTTACCGTTATGAAATTCTAAAACAAACCACAGAAAACTATATTCCAAATTTGGCTTTAACACTGTTGTGGCCGCATCTAATTACCAAAAACTTGCGCTAGGGGCCGGCGAGGTTTTGAATATTTGCAAACATTCAAAGAGGGCAAGAACAATAATCAAAAGTCGCCACTCTATTTATTTAATTAAATCTGGTTTTAACCTTAAGGTTTAATTTAAATACTTAAACGATTAAAAATGTCAGGTAGGTCCGCCTATGAATAATAGATTTGCAACAATAATTAAAATACCATATCATCATCATAGTGCAGCCACTAACAGTCCACTGAACTATGGTACTCTTCAATATCCATTTACTGGAAGGGGTTACATCCATCTCGTCTGTATCATACATTCACCTCCTCATTCGCTCGATATTGAAGGTAGCATTAACACCGAGTTTCGTTTCAAAAAATCGCCCCATTAAAATATTCTTACTACAGAAAAGTCTTCGGAAGAAGATATGAAGGCAAGCTTATGCATCTTGCGCCCTTATTGTTTTACTAATCAATCCTCCTGCGCAATTGATATCTATTGTGCAATTAAACTGGGATTCCGCATTTTATTATTTCATCAGCGCCTGTTCAAATCATACAGTAATCATCTTGTCTCCACACTCCGACATATAAATAGACATTAACCCTATCAAAATGATCCGAATTTACATACAATTTGATGGATAATTGATGTCGCATTTGCTTAAACATCATCGAATCCCATGTACATAATCATTAGTTGATATGAAAACAAACGTTCATCCGCAATTGCGATATCTATGCCTCAATTAAATCGTGATTTTTATGGCTGTGTGCACAATTTTATCGCGAGCATAAATGTATTATTTGCGATCAAAAAAGGTTTATCGTCGATGATTTAGCCAATTGTTAACCAGCGGAACGCGCGAGCCGAATTAATTTGTTTTTTTGTAATTATGCAATAAATCTGCTTTGAGGGATCCATTTTATTTTTTGTTCTTTGAGACGAAAAAAATTTTCGCCCCCCGACTTTGACTTCTCGTCTTGCGTCATGTCTATTGTTTTTGATGAGGAAAGAGAACAATGCCTATTATAACGTTTAAGTATATATAGAAAGTTTTGTATAATAAATATGTCATTTTGGAACGATAAAATTGTCATTATGAAATCTTTCGTGAATATATAAATATCACGTTCGTCGTGGGGTACGAGGGCTGAGCACATTTGATAAGCCCAAATTATGTGCTATACTAGCGAATACCCGGCATGCGTTGCAATGCCATAAGCGTTTAATAATTGTTTAAATAGAACGCGTGGTTTATTGCTTCAGGTCACGTATAGCGCGCGCATCCTTTTGTCCCTGTCCCCGCACCCCAAACTTCATTTCACCAGACCAATATGCGCCAACATGGTGCATCCATACAATATTTTTAATATGCCTATGTTATTCCCGCAAGTGTTAACACTAAGTGGACGAAGCTTTATCGCAATCTGATGAACGGTATGGCAGCGCATTACATACGAACAAACAGATATTATTTTTTTAATGTTAGATAATAAGGATAAAATATCGTATTCATAATTTCCTTTGTCAAAATGATTTTAGAAAATATTTTGCGACATTTCAAATGTTTTGGGACGCCCTATTGAAATCAATCGAAGACAACAGCGAATGAATTAGAATGATTTATTCGAAGATCGGATTTAGAGCTACGTGACTTATTTGAATGATGACCATGATATGATGATTAGGACAAACTAAATGGACCGTCGACGAACTAGGGAAAACAATTTAGTGATGCTTCCGATATGCAAATGATGACATGCCGAAAATATATTTTATGCAATAAATATGGAAATGCATATGTATGAATGCAACACTGGTTTTGAACACTATACAAGCAAACAGATCGGAGATCGGCGCTAGAAATATTTGTCATGTCTAGACGTCCATCAAAAAAATGTCTGATGGATTAATTATGCGAACTTCTTCGGCAATAATCGATGGGCTCGTCTAAATCATACAGTTCCAATCTGCTTTAACGATGTAATAAAAAAATCTGGGTTTTTTTGCCGCCTTCAAACGATAGCGCACCTTGACACACTGTAATTGACTTGCTGACATCAGATTGTGCGGCACCGAAAAACCACGCTGAATCCTCGCCTCGCGCGTTTGTAATGGCGTTCTTGAATTCATTTAGCTTTTTTTTTCATTACACCATAACGAGATTCAATTAAATTCGATCGATTCGTCGATGCTGAAGCGCCACAGTGTCGCAACTCTAAAAATTCAGATCGAAAAAAATGACACCTGTCAAATTGATGCGCCCGTACACGATTATAGTTTGAAACTCGATCGATTCGCTTGTTGATTTATCGCCATTTAGATTATCAGTACTCTTTGTACTGTTATGAAATTTTCAGACTGTTGTTCCATGTACGCAGCGTGGATGTGAATCTGTAGTGAAAGTCGTACGCCGAAGAATGAATCTAATTAACTTATTATAGGCGATTAGATTCAAACACGTAGCGTCCATTATGCGCTGCTGGGAAATGCACCATCGGAATATTTCGCTTTCGTCGTCTATAAACAGCTACAAGTTGTCCACTGCAGGACTATAAATATCGTCAATTTCGGAATAATGATTATAACATTATGTCAAAAGTAGTTTTCGTCGATCTATTGATCCGAGACATTTATGATAGTTTCTTGCCATTAGCGTGCTCTACTAACTTGCAAAATGTCCTCGTGTGAACCGGGCATAATGGAGATTGCCTACATCCGATAACGGATATAACATGGCTAATATACACAGGGTACTTTGCACATGAACCGAAACATTTTTATTTAAGGGGAGTCTTTTACTATGTTTCCCACATAGGTCTATGTCCTAAGTGTCAGGGTTGTCGATATAGATATTTTTTCAACATTTAAAAAAAATACCCAAAATTTCACCTTTAAACCGTCATAACTTGTGTGGTTATAATAGCACGAAATAACTGTTTTTGTATTATGCAATGTATTTTTGATCTAAACAAATCATTATTTAATGCAATTGGTTTAAGTTTAAGTCACAAAAAAATGTGCAAACGAATGCAGAATGTCAACTATTTTAAACTTAAAAATATCTCTAGTTCGTGCCCTTTCCAACGATATGCTACATGTCATACAAATCATTCAATAAGTCGCTAAACTTGAAGAGTTACTAGTTTGCCATGGTCACGGTTAGGGGTTCTAATCGGATATTCGAATATATTTGCCCTTTTTCAAATTCGTATATTCGATGATAGCAAAAATATATCTTTTACTCTCTGAATCAGTCAACAAATCATTAAAGAATTTAAAATCGGAAATTATTACTGATGGAAAAATATATTTTTTAAGAAAATTGCGTTAAAAAAAACGATATTCTTCTGCCAATTGAATTAGTACATATAAAGTATATTGAAAAACTGTTCAAAAACATCGATCACGTCAAAAAAAAAGTTGTGATATTTTAGATATTCTTTATGATTCAATAAAAATGAAATTACAGTCAAATTTAAAAGTAGAAACGTTCAATGCACTTTTATTTTAAAATATATATTTTTTAAATGTAAATAATGTTCTGGTCCTATTGATTTCGCTGAAATCAAAAGCCTCAAAATTTCGCTTGATTTCACGCCTTTGTCTACAAGAAAACGCGTTGCGCAACAGAAGATGATATTTCTCACCTTCTCTGTGTGATGGGATCAAGAACCTCCTATCCGATGAAATAAATGTATTTCTAAATAAGGGAACTTTGTAGAAAAGACTAATAAATTTGTACAGAAAAATTCCGGATTATATCTGAATCACCTCGTTTACATATATATCATCTTAATGCAGTCACAAACAGTCCACTGCAGAACTATGAGTCTCTTCAATATCCATTCACAGGAAAGGGTTACATCTAGCTCGTCTGTATCACACATTCACCTCCTCATTCGCTCGATATTGAAGATAGCATTACCACTAAAAGAGTAGTTTTCTTAGGGAGACGGTGGAAAACTACTCTAGACGATTTTTTTGACTTTGGAAAAGGCTTTCTGGAGTGCAAAGAGTCCAGTCTCCCCGTTTCTCGTTAGGGCGTTTCCGGGCTAGGATGAAGACATAGGTGATGCTTAAGTGCGTCTCGGATTCGCTCCTACACCAACTGAGGGTGTCTCCCCGTCCACGTGCAATTTACCCGAGCGAATTCAAGACTGAGTGCCTTCATGTTTCAGGTTGATTCGAATATTTTACCAATTTCATATTTAAATAATTAGTTATATTGGAATAACCTCTGCTTCGTATGCTCACACTACGCCTTTTTCTTATTTCAATTGTAGTTGTCTGAAGTAGCATTTATTATTTATATTTTTTCATTCCTTTAATAAGGATTTCTTTTGTGGGATTAATTCTGTCGTGTAAATTAATTATTTTGGCAGCCCTATGCCGTGGCTCGCACGGTCTCCAGACCTGACACCATTGGATTTCTTTGCCTGGGAACGTTATTCAGTTAATTCTTGATAATAAACCCGATATGTGGTTTGAAATATCGGACAAAGGTAAATATAATAAACGCAATATATATATAATAAACGCAATCGAAAACCTGTTTTTATCAAACGTTATGAAAATTAAAATCATATATATATGTATTAATTTAAATTATTGATTTATATTGACATTGCGACACGAACGTCGTGACGTTAGGCCGCAATGTGTTAAAATCGCTCACGCTCAAAAAGAGCGACACGATTAATTAGCTTATTATATAATTAAAATTCGCTTTAGAGCCGAAATAATAAACGGCTACTGCAATATTGTCGACGCATCTCGTTGTGAGCGAATTTGGATCACGAAAGAATTCGCGTAATTGAAACTTGGATTAGCGATGCCGTTTAGTATTCAGCTCGGGTCTGCAATAAAAACTGTTACATTGCAGTAAGTTCGCCTATTTTTCTCCGGCATTCGAATACGTTGAGCTTTTTATTGACAGAAAAATGGAGGAAACTGACTTTCAAAAATCAATTGACCTATTTTTTAGCTGGCTCCGGCTGTGTATATTAGCTTTTCGTTTGAAGATGAACTCTCAGCGGACGGATTATTTTGTTACCCGAGAAACCCAGACGCTCTTTTCCTGGCGCGTGTTAAATGTTGAAAAAATGTCAATGCAGAGATGCAGAGGTGGGTCTGCATATTAACACATTTTCTTAAAATCAACACACTTTCATTTTCAATGGTGTGTGTGTGTGTGTTTCGTTTGCTTCCTACGTATTTAGCAACGTCCAGGAATTCCATCGTATTCCGAGGAAGCATGAATCATCGAACCTTGACATTTTGAAGCATTTTATTAAACGCTATGTACGTATAGAATGATTTCATGATTCAAATACTGTGTACGAACGATTTTCTTCGTTTTAGCGAGCTTTTCGGATTTATCCCACGCTCCCGTAAAATCGACGCCTCCAAGCATTCGCGCAACATATCATCATCCATAATTATGAAGCATTTGCATAGACATAGACGTTTTGCTAATTTTATACATTTAAGGAGAATTTTACGCTCCTTCCGTGTGTGTGCACATCTTCTTTTTGTCGTAAACCACTGCGTATAAATCCCTATGTATTTAGTTCATGTCCATCCTGAAAATGATCCCGCAGTTGACAGCGTAGGAAATTATGTCCAATGCTAGGCACATGCATGATTTTATGATCTACTAATCAATGTTAATGTATAAAATGTCAAGTGGGATGATTATGAACTGGCACTTATCAGGAAGCGCTCGTATTTCATTATAGCACTGTAAAACACATGGTATGCAAAGACAAAAAGCGTGCGCAGAATAACAAGAAGCGATCCTAAATAGAACACGCGGATAAAACAATGATGAAAGTGTGCGACACTGTGCGAGAAATTAAATCATTCGATTTGGCATCGGGCAGGTCATGCGCCAACATGGACGGATGAAATATAGACGAATGGCTTGGAATGCAATACAATAAATAGATAAACATTATTGTTATCGGAATTGTTTTGAGGTGTGTTCTTATGTTGTTTGTGGCGTCGAATTGTATGTGTGACAGAACTTATGCAGCGAACCTATCGAGCGCTTTTTTATACTGTCGATGTTGCCGGCTTAAAAATAAAATACTGGATTAATTTCCGGACCGCTAATAAAATGACATTTAGCTTTGGACTCGATCAGCGAAACGTGTCTTTACGTTTGTCGTCGTCGTCGCTTTTTTAATGCTAATATAAATCTTCCTGGCCTTGTTTACAACTACAATCTCTGCTCATATTATTCAGATCGGAATGGATTTCTGGTCTTTTTTATGTTTTCATACATCTTGAGGGGGTTAAACTCGGTTATAAATAGGATGGCTGCCAATCCGTATTCCAGACCTGAAAACGAGACGTGCGAAATATTTTTGAATGAAATGTATGTTTCTTTTGAAGTTTCGCACAATGTGATCATGCTCGGAAATTGCTCGATTTCTATTTGGAACACGTGACTTTTTTTTAAGAACCGAACTGCTCTCGCAAAAGATCCAGCTGCTCTACGCTGCCATTATTGCTTTTTTTCGGCTAGATTTATGTCCCAATTAAAATTTTAAATCGATTTTCTATACCCAATGTCAACATGATTACCACATGCTCCATGAAAGTCTTAGGAATATTTTTCTACTTTGCCATTTGTAATACTCATTTTTATCTAGCATCTGACAGCATAATATTCATTCTAGACAAACATTTTGAGACAGATATTTAATTCTATCCTTTGCATAAGTTTTTTTTTTCTTTTGTGCCATTTATCTTTGCTTTTAAAACCATTTTCGCTTAACCTTCGAGTAGTGAGCTAATTTAAAGTCATCAAAATCTTAGATGCTATATTTGCTTATCCGCCACTTTTCGTCGTACAAATCCACTTATCTGTCAGGACCGCCGCGGCATGTATGAAGCTTGTATATAAACAAATAAACACCATCGATAGAACGCATCATTATTAGTCGATAAATTTGGGTTAAGAATGCTCTTTTTGAATGACTGGAATTCGCTCGCAAATAGGCGACCGTACTACCATGCAGGTTAAAGCAATAATACAATTCGACGCCTAAAATTATTAACCTTACATGTTAAGATTTTGTGGATGTTGCTGTTGTCTTCGCCAGTCGTCATTAATTCACGGCTGGGGGTCTTTTTATCAACATTCTGGTACAGCTGGGCGATACATACACCCAAGCGCCATAATAAAATTCGCTTCTTGCTCGTCGGAATCCTTCTGCTTTTATCTTTGATTGTCAACAACAATAAAACATCGCTAATCCAGTTCTAGGTAATCTGATATGATCTCTTAAAAGACAATACTGATATGGACATAGACCGAAAAATTCATGTGGTTCCGTTGGGATACAATTATTTGAAATAATGTGCCATAGAGTTGTATTGCCTGCTTCGATTGAAATTCTACTTGCTTCGCAACTATTAACCCTTTCCACTCATATATCGACATTATCTCGTATAGATTCTATTCATTATTTTTGCTATTTATTATAAATGTACTCATTTAGCTTAAAAATGTATTACATGTGATTGGCATCAAAACAACTACGATAACCAAAATAATATTCTGATCTAAATTAAACGTCAAAAACTTTCATCTGTCATGCTTTTAGAGAGTTTTAAAATGATGTGTTTGAAATTCTAAATTTCGAGTATGAGACCTGAAAAACGCGCGAAATTAATTACGAGCTATCGCTACTCCTATCCAAAAATAAAATGGGGAAAGGGTTAAAATGTTTCAATCAAAGCACAACATCAAAGCAGAATTTATACTAGGTTTTGGAAATATTTTCTCAATGCAAAAATTGACTACATACCTTCTTGCTCCTTTTATTTCATCCATGCATGATATTGATTGCTCATCGATTCAAAATTAGCGTTCATCGCAAAATTCTTGATTTTTTTAGAAATGGTTTTCATCCCAATCACAATAGGACCTGAAAATCGCTCGAAACATCGATTTTTCTGATTGATTTTTGAGGATGGCTTCATTTCATTTCTGATATTTTATCGTAGTTTTAATATTCGTAATGATAATGTGCGAATGTGACGTCTATTAAAAATGTCAAAATTGTGTAGGGGAAAACCGTTGATATAAATACAATTTAAAGTAGTGACGACAGCGACAAGGGCCTGCTTCGCCACGCCCTTGTTACATATCAGCGGTCCGAAAAACGGACCGATTGGACATACAAACCTCATGTCCTCTTTTAGGGCTTCTTGCGACACTTTTTTATTATTTGTACGATCACGGGAACAACGTAAGCGTTTAGGCATTTTCTATCATAGTATTTTTATGACAGTAACCACCATCTATACGTCAGGTCGGATACTTTTGGGACTGCCTTTGTATATTATTTACTATTCGTCGAATTTAGTAGATCATCGCGTTATTTGTTGGAAGTAAAGATAATTTTTCTCATGTTTCTCTATTTCCGCAGCATTAAATTCCGCCCTCATATTAGAGTCCGATTCTGTCGGAAAAAATGTGGTTTCTTGTAAATGTAAAAACCTTTATATACAGTCCAAATATATATTTTTGTTAGACAAAAATCAGTGGGACCTTAAATTCCACAAACGTTTTACTGAAACCGAAGCACATATGTTTTACCGAAGAATTGATCAAAAAAAATCTGTATACTGCTGTATTAATCATTTTTTATCTAAATCTTTACAATTTTGTATTTGTTTGTGAATTTGACCAACAAATCGCGTGTGTTATAACTGCATTCTGTTTTGAAGCTGCTGCATTTGAAGGCAACCGGGAAGAACGGGATTCAGCCATCACATTGATTTTTGTGTTATATAAGCAACAAAGCTTTATTCGCGTATAACAATGCAATCATCGCATGATTTATTATCCAAAAACTAATTTACGACTAGAGGACTGTCGTCGTAAACTAATCGAACAGTTGACGATATTCAATACGGACGATATCAAATTAATAAACGTGAGCGTAGCGCTGAATGATTTTCGTGTTCGGCGATTTGGCGCGTGGAAATGCGCGCAAAACGGAGGCGCGCACTAGGAGAGCGCGTGGAGCGAGTGCTCGGTTGCATCACTGCTTATCGGCTATTTTGACGTGAATGTTTCGGGCACGCGTGCGTGCATCAGATGTTTTTGACATCGCGTCGGGATGACGGCCGCGGCCTCAGCGCTCGGTGCGGCCGGGCCTTATTGCCGTGACGTCACCAACTGCGCACAACCTTCTCACCTGCAAACTATTCCGTGCAATACCTCCGACCTTCGATCTGTCTCTTATCTCCCTCTTATCAACCCGCCGCCGATATATCGATCTAACAGCGCCCACCCACCGACCGACATATTTTATGCACAAATTTGTGCATTCCATCGTGTTGCTCTTCCATCTCTCTCCCTCGCCACCCCCCACCCTTTCGCTCTCTCTTGCTCTCTCTAGAGATGGGCGTCCTTGACAGATGCCTCAATTTATCGAGCGTCGTCAACGACCTGTCAAACGAACGAGGAACCTCAAACGTACAATATACTTTCCGAGAACTCACAAACAAACAAAACAACGCCAATGTTGCCGCTATTTCTCTCTTTCTCTTTCTCGGGACAAGTCGTAATCCCGCTTCGCGGAATTAATGCACATTCCCAACAGACCTATCGAAATCCTACAGGGGTGAAATTCGGACAGATCATATGAAAAACGATGATATCGGACGTCAAAATTTTGACGATAATTGCACGCTAATCTCAAACGATAAGAGGTCCCAAATCATGGGCGATCCTCGCGATAACGATTTACACCAACGTGGGAATCTGCATACGTAGTTGACACGCATCCAAGATAAGGCGTACTTAGAACATGTATGAAAAGATTACACATTAGGTAAATCGAAACTTAATCACTAATTTTAGATAGATAACATCTTTGCGAACACGTAAGTTAAGTTCTCTAACTTGGTAGCTAAACTCATTGAACAATTGACGAAGAAAAGGTCGGTTCATAAATACGTGAAGCTTTTTTTAGAAGCCCATTGTTCATCTTTGTGATCCAAGTGCCATATCCGTTATCGGATGTGGGCGATCTTCATGCAAGACTTTTTTTTTTAGGGAATGTAGAGATTTCCGATTGCTCTCCGCGTGTGATTTATTGATTGTGCGTTTAGAGCAAATGATGATCTATGAGTGAGTAGCGAAACTATTATTTTTTTAAAATCATATTTTAATTATTGTTGCAAATCCAATCAACCATAGGCGGCCTTGCATCGGCTATATCAATCGCCTCAATATTTGCTTTTTCAGATTCCAATAGCAATTGAAAAACCCTGGAAAAACAATAATATTTTCGATTGTAAAATTTAAACAACCCACCCGATCAGTCTTCTTCGGACAACTTCGTTTAATAATGCGAGTTCATAATCGCTTTGTAGACATGTCGAGTATGGCGTTCGATCGCGAGACATTCATTCGTCATGTCGGCGGTCCGAAAAGCGGACCAGTTGGGCCCACAGACCTTGTGGCCACTCCGTCCTTGATTTTTTGCGGCATTTTCGATGATAAATGCGTATCCGGGACCTTCTATGATCTGTTAGCTTGTGCACTTACAGTAGGCGGTCAAGCAATATCATTTTGTGGATTTTATTCACCATTTCAGGGGTGGTTACCTCATTTGGTCGACCGCTGCGCTGTTCGTTTTAGCAGCGCGTACGGTCTCGTTTTCATAAAAATCTCAAAAACTATTATAAATGTCGGCAACAACAATATCAAAACAACAGAATGAGAAAGAATCAGCTTTGTAGAAATAATCACACAAATAATGTTGCTGCCTCCCACACTATCACATTGATTGAAAAACAACATTGTTATTCAAGTATTCCTTGATGTAATGTGTATATAGAAACAAAAAATCCCATGTCGAATCTAGAAAAGGACTTTTATACGTTGTCTTCAAAAAGAAAAAGAAACAACAGCTTCCGTCTAGACATATACCTATTCCGACCCTTGACCTACATTAATAATTAAAAAAGTTTATATAGTGGTACCGTATTATTTATTTTGGGTTGCAGAAGGAAGCCAAGCAAAAACACCACTGCCGTATTGTGAATAATTGACATAAATGAATAAAGAACTCATTTAAAGAGAGTTTTTCTTTGTAAACAATCCGGCACGACCCAGAAAAAATGCATATAAAAAGGTTCGAAAGTTTTGCCCCTTTCATTCACTCGCCAACTCCCTGGGAACACACCCTCCGACCTTTGCTCAAACACTTTATAATTACATCATATTTTTCAAGAATGGCATCGATGAATTATTCAAATTATGAAATAATTTAGCGAGGGCTGCAAAAAGAAATATCCATTCCGTTGCAGTGCGAAATTTTGCAATTAATATGCTCTTGATGAATGATTTGTTCTTAAATGCAATTTTTCTTTGCCAAATTGATTTATGTTTATATTAGATATATTGTCGTATTGAAGCTGATATAATATCGCAGTAGCTGCACTATCTTCATATCTGCCTCGAATGAAAAAATCTTATGAAACAATGCAATAGATATCTACCTGCTATCTCTCTTTAAACTTCTTACCTTTTGTATTTTTTATGATATTGTCTATTTCATGGACTATCCATTGTGATAGGTATGAAATTATATTTTTGAAATTTGGTCACCCTATTTGAATGGCCAAACAAATAACAATGAGACCTTTTACGGCATGGATATTGTTTCGTCAACGTATAGTAACAAAGTAGACGATTTGCTTCTTTCTCGGCGGGGGTTTGCTTTGATGTTTATCATCGTTCACATAGTATTTTACCATCAAATCCCACATTTATATGAAATATTGGGAGAGAACATCGCAATCTTTCCATGCTTCACCAACACAATCACTGTACATTCTGTGTAAACATTGCAATGCAATCATATCGATATTTGAAAACTGTTGATGGATCGATTAAATACAACTGACTGTCAAATTTGATTACATGAAAAAAATACATCGCCTCTCGTATTTGAACAGATGGACCCCCTCAAGTAGCAATGCATTCTATTGTTTTAATGGCAATAATAGACAAATATTTCAACTATTCAAAAAGACAACAAAGGATATAAATACATCAAGCGACTATGAGATCGACCATATTTTAAGCAATCAAGATAGTATCTCGCACATGTAAAATTAATCATCGTAAAACAACACATAAATGGCGCTCAAGAATTGGCAATGAACTGTGCAGCCGTTACCTCATCATAAACACACATTCGATTTTATTTGGCATTTAAACGATGCCCATATCAAAGACTCGAGCTTAATGTCTTCCTCGGTGATGAATGCAGCTGTGGGAAGATTCGGGACAATTTGCAAATGGATTGTGGCGACGGCAAATGGGGAGATCCGAGTGGAAGTGGTCCGCGTCAATCGTCCTTACGGTCTTCTTTTAGAGACGAAGGTCGTCGCATTAGTTAAGGTCGGTTACCCGCGCTGCACAACAATAATGCCCCTTCGATTGTTGTCGATCGGAAGTAACGAGATTCCTCGTCTCGGCCAGAAGAGTCCCACCGATGGGTGCTCTGATGTGTCCTTTCGGATAACACCCACATTTGATTGTTGAAATAAACGCAACCTGCACGCCGACCGCCGAGGCACTATCTCGATGTAAATGACCCTTCCTGGTTGTGTTTCATAGATTATTGACATTTAAGCGATGCATTAAATGCACTTTGTTTGGTGCGTTCGGGTTTATAATTTATGCTTTATCGATTTTTAATTGATCTACGCGTTCCTGAACAAAAAATCGTTCGGCTCTTTATTGATCGTTTCTTCTAAAGTATCCGATTGAGATCATATTTATTGCGCGTTGAAACATTATAATTTAATGCAGGTAATCCTCGTCGGTCATAGAGGATACATTCTGGAGAAGTTCGCGGGGAATCAACGGGAAAATATTCTTAGCTCTTTTTCCATTTTTTAGTGGAAATTGTTAGCTAAAAGTTTAAGCTGTGCTTGTGTAATATATAATAAAGTAGGCGCGCTACTAGTCTGGTAATTGCTTTGTGCTACGTACAGTATAGGAAGCGCGGCGCATGCGCGAAGCGTCTATAATGTATGCGACGGACACGGAGAAATCAAAAACGATACCCTCTTCATTCATTTACCAGAGTTTCACTTTTCGTGACGTTCAAACCAATTTGCCATATTATATAGAAATTTCACTTCATAAATCTAATTCTCTTTGCTTAGCCTGTATATCTAATTATTATATAAAAATTGTCGATTACTTTTAAATATTACGTTGCATAAACATGTTGCAAACAGCACTTATTAGTGAAAATTTGGCTACGCTTGAACATAATCTACATTAACTTTTTCCTTACGATGCTACGTATTTAGTACGCCATATGACATTTCATATCGAGATTCAATGTAGTAATGTTGTAAAAAGTCCCATAACTCGACTCTGTGTAGTAAATACACCATAGTAAAAGAAAGGTTAATTAACACCTTCAATGCCTCTAGAAATGACTAGTTTCGTCGATTATTCTAATTCATAACACCCGCATAGCAAAAATCTTGCGATTTTTTGACGCTTTCAGATAAGTTGAGAATCGTTTTCTCCCATTTCAACGTTTACACAATTGTTGCGTTTTAATATATTGCTTGAATCATAAGAATATCTATTTTATCTTTAAATAAAAGCATACTATCTTAAATTATATAACGAGCTGACGTTTAACCAATAATCATTTAAATCATCATAATACAATCCATTATAGAATTAGAGTCTCTTTATAATATCCATTCATCAAAGGATCTCGTCCGTTATCATGTGCATCATTTATTCGCCTCCTCATGCGCTCGATATTGAATTGAAATTCAATTTATTTGTGAATGTTCATCTGCACCGGGTCACCGGGTCGAATGTATCCTTCTCGATAGAGAATTCTGATGATTATGAAAATTGAGTGGCTTTCTTTCGGAAGATAGTGGAAAACTACTCGAGACGACCATGTTGATTTTACTTAAAGGGCTTTCTGAAGTATAAACAGTACAGTTCCTACATTCCTCGGAAAAGGGCTAGAGTGAAGATCTACTTGACGCTCAAGAAGTGCAACTCAAAATCGCTCTTACGCTCTCAATGGCGTGTCTCCGACGTCGTAAACTTCACCCTTGCAGTTCAAGAATGGGATCGTTTAAATAAAAGCTCGAAAATGTCAAAACTTCCTATCCTGAATTTCTGGTCGACGTGAAAGTTGTCGATAAAAAAAAAGTCAATTTCAACGCCGCTTAATGTTTTTATTCACGCCGACACCCCCCACAAAGAGATAATATCTTCACTGATACAGCTTAACCTTTTAACTGCCAACGACGCACCGGCGCGTCGAATTTGTATGCGCTGATGAGTCATTGGCAGTTAAAAGGTTAACTTGATCTGCAGCATCAATAAGATCCAAATTGCCGTCGTTAACACTATCGTGGCCGCATCGAATTACCAAAAACTTATGCTAATGGCCGGCGAAGTTTTAAATACTTGCAAACATTCAAAACTTCTTCATAGTTTTCACTGACTATCCCAAAGGATCAGACTATTGAACATATTGCTTCAAATGGATGTAGCATCAGCAGTTACACATATAAAAATTAATTAACCGCATTAATTACTGATTTATATGGACGGCCGACGCCATCATGATGCATATGTGACATAATGCGGCCGCCAATCATAGAAACCGTGATGATGCAAAATATGCATAACCGGCCACAAAAGTGTGAGGCCTGATCCACACTATGGTGCCGGTAACGGTTCGTTCTCGCTCTCGGTCTCGGTCCGGTCAAATATTCTCATACAAAAAACGGGATTGGAACGATCCGATAGTGTGAATACTCTGATTGTTTCTTGTGTAAGAATATTTGATCGGACCGAGATCGGAGCGAGATCGAACCGTTACTGGCACCATAGTGTGGATCAGGCCTTAATGTTGTATTTCATTCCAAAACCCCACCGACAAACGTGCATTTTATCAAAATCGTATTCGTTGTTTGTCTCGCTGATCGAATTATGGCTATTTTTGTTTTATAATACCATCCAATATATTATAACCAGGCAATCCAATCTCAAGCCAAAATTTCGATCCCGGGATATTGATTTATCCCATTTTCGTATAACACCATCAATTTGACTGATAAAATTCCTTTCTGCTGAGACACGGACTAAAACCGATTTCCCGACAAGTGATTTATTTCCGCCGCTGCAAATGAATACTTGTATACTATAATACTTTGATGTGATTCGTAATTATATTACGGAGGAATACAAAAATTCTGAACCCCGTATCTATTATATTTCATATCGATATTCCCATTATTAGAGTCGAGGTGTAGTAAATACATCACCGGTAGGGAAAGATAAATATAACAATTTGAAAAACATATATATACTGTATATATGTATACATATATTAGACCGAATTTTTCGGGATTACGCTTACTAATCCCGGGATTCATGGCCACCTAAAACTGTCCGGGATTGGATTCCTTAATTGTTACTGACAATTATAGTGCTTTCAATTAATGTCATTCGGGTGACTTGAGAAGTGAAAGGGTTATATTAATATGTCCACAGCATAAAATTTGAATATTCTCCGTGTATATTATAGTTTTTTTAATGTTTTAGTCGTGACACGAGTGTTTGCATATAGTACAAAGGGAACATGCCCGCCGTACCGAGGGGGTATATTAAACCCCCTTATTTCATACGAAATACAAACAGAAAGCAATTGTTCCGTGCTTGATTGCGAAAATGCTTTCTATTTTTGTTGTCGTGGTGCTAATTAAAGTTGCAAAACACTCAAATTCGACTAAATCAACACGGATTTTTTTTTAATACCTCAACGAAAGCTTAATTAAATCCTCGAACGCGATGTTATGATCGTCGTTCGATGGATCTTCCACAAAATGTCTTATTAACTGCTGCAATCCCGCGCTAAATATAAATTCGCACACTTTCTCACATCTGGTCACGTCACAGGCTATTTCAGATTCGTGTTCGGAATCCCACAATTCACATCGAGCTGAAGCCTTCATTTCAACGACTTTTTATTAGAACGTGCAAACGTCCTTCGACCAGGAAACGTTTCCTGGCGATAAGGATAAGTACCGTTACGTTTTAATAAATCTGAATGTTATCGATACGAATGCACGATTTTGCAACCGTCGAAGATTTCTCTTTTGCTGTGCGTAGACATGTGAAATTCGCGAAAATATTGACGGCTCGTATTCTATTTTATATACACGAGATGGTGTTTAAATTTATCTTGAGAATACGCCCACGCACCATCCTCGTAATATTGTTGTTATATATGTGTAAAACGAAATGACAACTCGTGTACGCCCGGAGGCTTGCGAAGGGACCTGGAAGATGTGGGATCCAGAAAAAAAGACGCCAAAAATAAAACGCCAACGATTGTGTGTATTTAATACCGAATTTGTACTACGTCTTAAAATAAATCTGAGATAGGGGGATTTATATTTAATAAAAATTAAATGAGTCATTGTATTATAATATCCAATATTTATTATAATGTGGAGCGAAATAAATTCATATTGAATTTATATTTTTATCCCTTTCTCGAAAGATCCATTGATAGCAATAAAAGTATGCGTAAATGTAATTAATTGTATCGCATAAATTAAATATTTAAATTAAAAATAAAATGCGCGAAAAAAATATTTTTAAAAATATGTATTTTTAATTTAAAATTAAATTTTGAAAGAAAGGGATCCACGAATTTTGGCGTGTTCGCAAATACGCGCGTATTTGTTTTTGAGCTAATGGCAATATTTTCACTGCCGGACTAATTAGCCCTTCAGTCACTTTTAAGTCGCGTAGTTGTCTGCATGTCGGAAGTGTTGAATAACATCCAAAGTGCATCTTTTGCAGAACGTTTCTGGAAACAGGAGACAATCGGGTCTTTATTTTTTATCAAAGAACCCCGCTTCAGGTATTTTAATCATCAATGTCGATGGTGGCTTCTTTTATAACGTGATATTTGTGTGTACCCTCCCTCGCAACGATTACAAAATGACCACAAATATTACATGGCGTATTTATGCTGATGCTTTTCAATTGTGATTGGAATGCTATTTTGGTTTGCACACAGTGTAATCTCCAAACAAACTCGACAAAATACAGCATTTCTAATTGATATAGATTGAAAAATGTGCCAATTAATCATGCCTGGCATTAACTTTGGAAAAGTTTTTTCAACTTTCTCAAAATACTCCACCTAAGAATATTCTTCGAAATGCATCAACAAAACAACTCGTATTTGTTGTTTCCATCTTTATTAAGCTGAAAAAGCAATCATATTATTTTTGAAATACTGTGCTCATCTTTATGAAATAAACCAAACGACACCACCGCAAGCATCCAGGAATATTCTCAATTTATCATTGCTTCGCCATTTCAATCCACTTCGTCGTAATGCAAAATTGCTCGTCTGATGATGACAAATACCGCTGACACTAGATCAATATTTACCGATCAAATTCTCGATAGTGACATACAATTGACGATTTTAAATCTCTTCAAATACCTCAAAATCAGCGTCATATCAAAACGTATTCCTTTTGGATAAAGTCCAGACGATCCATACAAAAATAATCGATGACAAATTTAAAACGGTCAATACAAACTATAAATACACGCTTACGAGATATTTTTTAATTCCATCCATATAGACGTGTATTTTGTATCACTTTTTATTTTAAAATTGTGCTGTTATCTCAAATTCGCTATCATTCTGCGAGTTGCCACTCTCGGACGAACATTCTTATCCGCTCTATTATTTCGACAATATCATCCTAGTTGTATCGAAACAACTTCAGCGGTATTACAGATGATTTTTCACATTATGCGTTAAAATAATATTGTATTTATCGATCAAACAAACTAAAAGTCTACGTCGTCGTCGATTCAATCCAAATTCAAAACAGTATTTGGAATGATAGATAAACGAAGCAAATATACGTCTATCTAAATTTGGTAAATCGATGTTCGTTCGTACGATTTCGTTAATGAAAGTTTTTGACTTAATATATTCAAATTTTATTTATATAAACAAAAATGAATCTTTGACCTAGATGCTGTCATTTTTATACGTGTATATTTTTTAAATTTAAACATCATTACAAAACGTATTAAAACAATTTACTCAAATTACCGTTCTTTTGTTACAGCATTGAGCGAGATAATCTGCGCGAGAGGGAGCGGCAAGCCCGCGCGCAGATGTCCTCGCTGGGGAGTGAGCTTCAGGAAGCTGTGCCCATGTTTAGGCCACCGGTTAAGGTTGTTATAACTTTTTTAAATATATATATATTACAATCGTCCGATATAAATATTTGTAATTTGAACGTTAATAAATTTATTTCTATAAATAAAGGTGGACCCGGCAGCTACGGATCGTGAGACACAGCAAATTCAGAGTAGGCTCGGTGATTTTCACTCGATAAAACTATTTTTGGATGATCCTAAGTCATCTATCGGTGTTTATGGTGAACCTGCTAGCCCGGCACCAGGCTTCTGTAAATATACATGTTTTAATTAATTGAAAAATTCTAAATATGATTTATCTTTCGTAAATAAAGTACGTGTTTTATTGAATTTATAGGTAACCCATCACGCAGTATTGAATTTAAAAGGCCGCATCATGCATCTCCTCAAAATGGTCGGCCACACCATAGAATGCCTAATTTTGGAACCAAAGTATGTTATATAATTGTGTTTTTAAAGTAATACTTTTGAACTGACATAATTTTATGCGATGTGATATGCTATTAAACACGTTGGTTTGGTATCATTAACTTTCTGTAAGATGTCGTCTGTCATTTAGAAACGAACACACTTTATGTGAAATCGGATCGGATTATCGAATTCGGAAGTAGATTAATTCTAATCTGCTGTTTACTAAATATATATATATACACTTGGGACTGTTTTTATGCGATAGATTCGTTCCACGAGGAGTCGCATAAAGAAAGACTTGAACTACATAGAAAACTGATGGATAAGCTCCATTATTTTTTCACACAGTTAGAAGTTTGGAATTTAAAAGCTCATTCAAAATTTGAGTCGCATACAAGCAGAAGTCTCTTCCACTTCTATATCGTCTTCTGTTTCTTTATTTTCATGTAAAATCCAACCAATAATATCATCGTCATTCAAGGAAATATCCTCAAGCAATTCATCGACATAATTTTAAGAAAAAGTATCAAAGCCTTTTCTACCAAGTTGATTTGCCAAAGTAATGATTTCAGTTGACTGTTCTTATCATTTCATCATCTGTAACACATTAGGGCCAAACTGCTTTCCAACAAGAATTTAAATTTTGTGGAAGTATCCGAAATACCGCACATGAAACATTATTTATACAGTCCAAAATTGAAAGCTTTTTCCAAGCTTCAGGTACAATTAATAACTCATTCTCTAGTTTATCCAGAATATGTTGATAAGTGCTTTAATATAATACAACTGAGAGGGTCGACCTGAAATAAGAAAGCACTCAGTCTTGAATTCACTCGGGTAAGTTGCACGTGGACCGGGAGACGCTCTCAGTTGGTGTAGGAGCGAATCCGAGGTGCACATAAGTCTGTCCCTAGCCCGGCAACGCCTTAGCGATGAAAGGAGGAACTGGATTCTTTGCACTCCAGAAAGCCCTTTTCAATAGTCAAAAAGGTCGTCTAGAGTAGTTTTCTACTCTCTCCGGAAAAAAAACTACTCGGTCTTTACAAACCTCCCACATTCTCTATCGACATGGTTGCGAAAGCATTCGTCAATACGTTCATTCATGATACCCGCTGGGTAAGCGTTCTAAATGAAACTCAGCGGTAATGCTACCTTCAATATCAAGCGAATGAGGAGGTGAATGTATGATACAGACGAGATGGATGTAACCCCTTCCTGTGAATGGATATTGAAGAGCTTTGCTTTGCTTTTCGTCCTTTTGTTTTGTCTTTTTGCTTTGTCCTCTATAGAAAAATAAGGGATAGGTTCCATTATTTTTTAAAACAGCATAACTTCAAATTCGCATAAAAAAGATCCGAATAAAAACAGACCCAAGTGTATATATATTATGATTTTCAAACCAATCATATTTTTTGGATACGTAATACGGAAATAAATTGATACTTGATACATAGAACCTGGTATGCTCTGAATGCATATGACGCGAGGATGTGATGATTTTTTTGAATCACACATAATAAGCATCATATGCGCATAATATATTGTAATAATTTTATTATACACATATATACATGGCATCTTTAAAATAAAATAACAAAACGTGTTCATATGCAAACCCTAACATGACTATTTGCCACACATTTGGGAGCCTTTAACAATCTTTTTAGTTTATTTCGAGAGCGTAGTGTTCTGTGGAGAATAATATAAAATATAAATATTTTTCTTTCAGTGTAAACTAAATAATAAAATGTGTAAAATATGGTTCAAGGTGTGTTTAAAGATTATATTAAAATAATAGTTTTCGACTTATTAATTAAACTTATCTACATTTTCAGCATTGATAATATTAAATCTACTGATATGGAAGAAATAATATGAGAAATCAAAGACTATTGTCATGGAATAAGATTCATAAAACGCCGTATTCATAATTTAATTATGAATATGGCATGGAACGTCATCAAACACTTGAAATAAAGGTATAATACATTCAACATAAAGACGGTGATAAAACAACCCTTCGAAGCAGAAGAAAAATCTGATTGTATTCTATCTTACAAGATCTTTTAATGTTAGATAGATATAGATTGAAGAAATTTATTGATACAATTTTAGAAGAATCAACATGAACATCGATAATGAATAAGATCTATAAAATGCATCGAGATGACTGTCTGAATAATCATCGTATATCATTGACTTTCTGAAAAATACTGAGATCTATTCACCATAGTTCAAAACTAAATAACAAGATCTTCGTGGAATAAAATAAGATGTGGCAATAAAGATACAGGTTCTTATATCCTGTAAATTTTATACCAGTAGATGCTGCAAGTAACCAAGATCACAGTACTTTGAAATAAATATCAATCTCTATCCTCAATTATTGCCTAAGGATCTTTCCAGATAAAAAAAATAACTTATTACTATCCAAGACAAAAGAATATTCTTCAATATCCATTTACAGAAAGAGGTTACATCCATCTCGTATGTATCATACATTTGCTCGATATTGAAGGTAGCATAACCTCGAGTTTAATTTATAACGTTCACCCAGCGGATCTCCTGAATTAACGTATCGACGGGCGCTTTCGCAAATGTCTCAATAGGGAATGTTGGAGGTTTGTAAAGACTGAACAGTTTTCCTCGAGAGACTGAAAAACTACTCTAGACGTCCTTTAGATTTTACAGGAAAGGGCGTTCTGGAGTAAAAATATCCCAGTCTCTCCTTTCCTCGCTCGAAGACATATGTGACACAAGTGATATTATTTAAAAATATAAGAATCTATGAGTTTTTTCATAAAACCAGATCATAAATGAAACATTTTTATAATCAATGTCTCCATTGTTTTGCAGTATCCAGAAGGTCTCATGCTCGCAATGCCACCTAAAGCTCAGCCTTATAAAATGTACAATGGAAAAACTCCTACTGTAAGTTTACCAATTAATTTTTTTTAAATCTTCTGAAACAGATTATCGATAATCCGAATTTGAGTAATCCTGTATTTACTAAAATGGCTTAAATTTAATCAAAACACTTAAAAAAGTAGTTGATCTATTTGAAAAGCAATCATCCTACTTTATGTGACTGATATAAATCTATTGCTTTATGATAATAGTAAGTTGTCAAAATAGTAAGATCAGTATAGTTTCAACCTCTCTCAAAATTAAATGCAGTTGTCGTTGATGAAAGCGAGTCAATATTTTTGTTTCAAAATTTCAGGTATTTACAGATCCTAGTGGGACACCAAACGTGGAACACATTCTTAAGGTATCGTTGTCTTTCATTTGTGCATTTTCTTCAAGGGGATCATTTTTATCGTCTGAAATAAATGATTTTTTATCTTAGGAAATGAAACTCTTACCCGGAACTCCTCTGTCTGATATTGCTTCAACGCCACGCAAAGAAAGTGAATTTCCATTCAACGGCTTAACTCTCCAAAAGGTATTTTAATGTGATTTATTTTGATATCGTTTATGATATTAATTCTTACCTACTAGCTATGAATTTAACGTCCGATATAAGATTACTACATATAATTAAATAACGCTTATAAACTTGTTTTTTTAGATCAATGAGAATGCTTCTCAAACTGAGTTAATCAAACCAATAATTCCACCTAAAAGTCGTAAGTGTTTCTTTATTTATTTATTATAGTTAAATTAAACATTGTAAAGTAATCTAATTAACTGCAATTTTTTAATGCTTAGATAAATTTCATTTTTATTGAGATAATTTTACGTAGCATGCCCATTTTCAAGTATCTTTTCTTCTGGCCAAAACTAATCAAATCTCAATATAAACAATCATAAATACAAGATCAGTGGTGAAAATTTATATTATGCTAGCGAATACCCGGCATGCGTTGCAATGCCATACTTAAAGAAATAAATGTATTTTAATTCAGTTTATTGAAATGATTTTATATATTTTTAATTACACTGAAAAACAAAGATCACGCTTAGTAATTATTTGAGAGGTACATTATGATTTCAAATATATATCTTTCCGATATTTCGAGTCTCCTGTCAGACTCATGGATGCGGAATAGCTGCCGGCACCTTGATAATCTTCCTTGTGAGCATCCTCTGTCCAGTGCTATGTTCGGCTATGCATTTCCGTCGTTTTGTATTAGATTGTTTGCACTTTCAGATTTTTTTGCTTGGTTATTGGTCCTTTAATGAAGGTACTCGCTTTTAGAATACATGAATGATTGATTTGTTATTTTTAAAGATAAAGATACGCATATATAGGATGTGGTTGCAATGCCACATGTGCTTAGTAATAATTTGGAAAGAAAGACTGAGAGATTAAGATTCATTTGCGTATGCGTACACTCCCTTTCCTCGAAAAGCGACTGTCCTCCTCACCGTGCTCCGCGGCCCTGCCACGCCACGTGGTCAAGCCCCATCCTGAGCCCCCCACCACGCATAACATTACTTCTTTTACCTTAGCAAAACCGGGCATGCTATTACCGCCTCTCGGCATAGTTGACAAAAGGCTTTGTTTACCTTAGCAAATTTGGATCGGACACACATTGATTTATATATCTATATAGATAGTTTGTTTTTAAAAGGGTGAAGCTAAACTCTGAGAAACATTTATTAAATTACACAACGATAACCTTTCCTTCAATTAGAATGTATCTCCTCGACTTTAAAATGAAAGAACAATTCTTACCATTTTTAACAATAATGTTGAAATTAAATGCCTAATTTATTAAAACATAGATCTGAGACTGAGATCACAGTCTCCCGCTCGCAACAAGTGGCGTGCCTAGAATTGTAATCCTCGTTTCTCGCATACAATGCGTTAATATTGATATTTAATCATGTGTGAGCTGATCAAATAGAATTGCAGCTAGTTATTACAAAGATGATAATATAGTTGAATGACTTTATCAATAGTTATTATGGTATGCATGAATATAATTTCAGGGATGAATGAATATCTTATCCAAAATGACATGCATCAAAATAGACACATTGATCTTTTGGCATCTGAAATTAACTAAGGCCTTTAGTGTGAAAATGTTCTTGTAATTTTTTTAATTTCATTTTCTAATAGTATTATAAAAACTCTATCATAATCTGAAAGGCGATAATGAGATGATTGTTTGGAAATACTACATAACTACATGAATATTTATCTATGTTCTGAGATAAGGAACACAATGTTAGATATATCCTACACTCATTCATACACGATTAGTTAAATATATCTTAACATACATGTCTTATAAGTTAAGACACTATAAGTTAATTTAGTCTCCTTACCCCTATAACCTATCAGGGAAACTGATTATACCCCCCTAATGTACATACAAATAGCCTTTATTTATCATGAAATTGCACAAAAATATATGAAATTATAATTTTAATATACTCCCTTATTAATTAATTATGGTTAATTTGAAGATTGAAGTTGTTTTGCATTTGCAAGTTTTTTTTATATTAGGTTCAGTTTCGCGCATTCTTAGAGCTTTCAGCTATAATAGGATATTCAGCACCTTCTTTTCTCCAAAATGTACAGAGGTCATAGTTTTGAAATTCCACTTTGCTGAAAGTGCTATTCTCCAGTAATCTGTGAAATTCTACTTTGGCTGACACATCTTCGTCTTTAAAAATTTCATCATCAGTAGAAAATGGTCCTAATATCCAAGAACTAGACTGACGATTATCCATGTCCGGGAAATATTGCTCAGATAAATGGTGAATCACAGAATTTTCAAACGTAATTATTTCAGATTTGTCATTTGCCAATTGCTTTCACAGTTGTGTAAATATTGATATATCGCCAACTTGAACTCTGCGTTGGTAAAGTTCCAATTTATGCAGAAAACTTGCAACTTTGTCCTGTGCTGTCAATATATTCATCATATCTCCTTGTCATCAGACTGTTAAGTTCACTGGAAAAAAATAGCAAGATACGTCAGCATTTTCATAAATGATTTATCTTTTATTTTTGAGTACAATTTTTTTTTTTGTGCTCTAATTTTCTAGAAACAATCCTATTCCTTCACGGAACTCATAAACCCTGTTTAAAATTCTCCCTCTCGACAGCCAGGGTACCTCTATGTGGTACAAAAGACTATTACATTTGGCTCCAACTTGCTTAGTAAGTCTGAAGGAAGCTTCTCATTACTTTATTTCACGACTGCTCGAAATCCAGAACGTATTCCCATCATCGTCTGGTCAAACGCCTACTAGCTTTGACCAGTCCAGTCATTTTCCTTCAAATGAATACGTCTTCACCGCCATTCATCTGTCTTTCAGTAATTGTGAACACAAAGCTACATTGGTTGTCTTGTCCAATTGCAGCGCAAACATGGAACATTCTTTAATTTCAGAAATAATAGTTGCCAAAATATCGTTACTCAACTCTAAAACACGACTTTGAATTGTTCTATTGGAGAATGATATTTGATTAATCTTGTTCTAATGTTCTTTTAGTTAAAATACTGTTACAAATTCGAAACGTGCAAATTAGTGCTTGAATAAATTGAAACTGAATCGGCTCTGTGTGCCTTCATCCCTCTCCTTGCAAGAAGGATTGCTAGAAAGAGATTAGAAAGCATCATTTTTATTTTTTAAAGTGGCATACTTTTATATAAATTGTGTGATTTTATATAGATGAAATTTGCTTCTGAAGTTTTTTTTCACTTGTGCACAAAGTCATAATGTGGAATCATTTTTCTTATCATTTTTTGCTGAATTCGCTGTTTATTTTTCATTAATCTTACCTTTATGTGCTCTTTTTACGATCAGCCTCCATTGTTCAGAAGATATGATGCTTGGCATTCCTTTGTTTGGTATTCTTAAAGCTTAGATAGCTTTTGTTATAACTTTTATTTCCATATTCTGATTCCAAACTTGCCTTTATTTATATTTCAATTAATTTTTGTTGATGTTAGATTTGTTTGTTCGTTAGTAGTTTTGTATGTTCGTCTGTTGCATCAAAAAAACGTGCACCGAAAGAGTGCTAACAATTATGATAAAAAAAGTTTGACAGCACCTGCTTCTTCAAAAAACAGTTGCATTGCATGGCATACGTCACGTACGCCGGCGCACTCCTCACGTCACACTGTTGCGTTACAAGCGTGCTTTTGAAAGCCTCACATCTGCGATTCTCAAACCTTTCATTCAACTTTTAACACGATCAAATAAATTGAAGAGCTTTTTAATAAACGGCAAAAAGAACATCCATTCGTTCGTCGAAACATTTGCAAGTCTATCCCCAACGTTCAATTGCAATTTAAAACGATGTTTGTAAACTCGGTCGCGATTTCTTTATCTGACGGAAGTTCAGCGGGTTATCGACATGTGTTGTTAATATGTAAAACGTTGATAACAATGTAGAACTACAAAAACAGCTTCACACTTATGGTATGTTGCGGTAGTCGAATTAATAAAAAGGCTTTGATTTTCGAAATTATAATGTCCGATTTTTCAAATGAACATTTAGCTGGATTTATCTTCAAACAAAGATGAATTATGTCGCATCGATTGCACTAAAATTCTTGATCCGTTGCCAAAACTATATAAAAGTGAAAGATTGTCAGACATTGTATTTATTATATTTTCATTGCGTTAAATTTGAGTAAATTCGTTTTTTTTTTTTATTTTTTTTTTAAATATGAAATGTCGTAGGTGTGGGGCAAAACGAGTCGATTAGTGAATGACGCGGCGCGTGCGAGTTGCGCACGCACGCACACGCGTACGCACATCGCTACGAGGCCAGGAAGTGTATTCAGTTTTGGCGCGGAAGAGGGCGGGGAACGCTCGTCCCTCTTCGGCCGTCTTCGGCTCTCGTCGTCCCCCTACATTCATTTCGCACGCTGCGAGCCGGCCTGCAATTGATGCGTCCTAAACTTCTAAACAACGCACATCGTCACGCCTTTATGCCTTCAGATTCGCCCTCAAACCGTCAATATCCGATCCAGTCGACGCTTTCAGAAAAATGCATCTTTTTATCCGCGCTCTATTTTGAATTTCACTCAATTCCGATATCAGCCAGCATGCGAGATGATAAATTACGACACAAAAGCAATCATCTTGCACAAATTCGTATGCTAGAGCAGGTCGTTATCAAAGACAGCCACGATCATATCGATCTGGAATGCGATCCTATCGTTTCGGTTGCAGGGTTCTATGAATTCATCGTTAATTCACAAGATCGCTTTTTATCTTTGGATTATACGCGATATTACTCGATCAAATGCATAGAATAATAAAAATGCGTGAGATTCATTTTTCCATATATTAACGATAACTATTAGCTAAAAGATATTTACTTGAAGAAATGATCGAATACTGTGTGCTATCGTTAGTGTTTATTTATTTATGTACAAGTTTCATACACGCTGCTGCGGTTCCGACAGATAAGTGGATTTGTATGACGACAAGTGGCGGACAAGCTAATATAGCATCTAAGATTTTAACACTAAACCTACCGATACTTCATGTATACCTATTGCTACCACAGCGGGTCAAGTGACCCGCCTTTAAAATGATGAATGAAATTAAATATTATTCAATTCAATCCTAAATTTTGCAAATAATTGAGTCCTCGAAGGCACATTTTCTACACGCATATTTGTTGCATTTGAAACAGATTTTTGTAGTTTTTTTTTCTTTGCAAATACTTATTTGGCACATTTTTCGCATTTGCACATGAGAATCCGAACTTAAATTTGTTTTGTTGAACAAGAGAGGAGTAAATATTGTTGTTTTTTTTTTTTTTTCAAGAAATTCTGACAAAAACTTTAAAATGGGTCATTTGACCCGTCGTAATAGATTTAGTGTTAACCCTTTGAACTCCAATGTCGAGGTGGCCTCGAAATTTTATACTCCAGCCTTGATTATAATTATTTAGAACTATTCTGATGTTTTTATGTTTTGAAACATCACAACAACTGTTCTAGGATCGAACGTAAAATCATCCATTTATTCGCTTTCTGAATTTTTTCCGTACAAGTTTTATTTCCACACTTGTACCATCTTATAAAAGCTTCACTACTCAGGGATTGAATAGACCAGAGCTAGCAGAATAGTTCTGCGCCTTTTCAACATATTTGCATTAGATAATTCTAGATTACATCAAAAATATGGTTGAGGTGGACATTGCTGACCAATTAGCCACATCTTATGGCTTTATGCGTAAAACATTGAATTGGTGGAGAACATTGTTTTTGTTTGGCGACTTTTAAAAATTGATGAGAAAAAATGACCACTTTTACTTATATATGTATACATATAGAAATATAATCTTAGATAAGTTCATTAAAAATCGCTTGGAGTGCAAAGGATTAAATAGTCAGATTTGTGTTGGTGATTCGACTCGTTGTTTGTGTGAAAGCGGCAGTCCTGCCTGAATGAGTTAACGTGAATCGCAGTCGGAGCAAGGTCAAGCGGTGTGAGGAGTTTAAAGTTCGGCGGCGGAGCGCATGCAACCCACTGGTTGCAGGGCCGCTATTGTTTACCGCGATGGCGGCGGCAGCGGCAGAGGCAGCGGCAGCCGTCGCAGCACGTCCCGCACGTCCCGCTCGTCCCGCTCGTCCCGCGCCCGCCGCGCTGTACTTTATTTTGAAAATCGGACGTGCACTCGCAGGGGTGCAACTGTCGCGTCCGTTCGTGTGCGTCACCGCTCTTCCGATGTTGTGATGATGACTCCCGACTCCGCCACATGACTCTCGTCGAGGCCGCGATCAATCTTCTGCCGCTCAAAGGTCGTCTCTTCTGCATCGCCTTTTCGTTCGAGAGCTTGTTTGTTTTTTTTTTTTTTTTTTTAATTTAATCGCTTATCAGCAGTGTATATCCGCGTTTATCGTGTAACATTCGCGCGATTGTAGTCAAAATCGGTATCGTTTCGAAGTTTACGGTTGTGAGCGTTTCGTCCACAAAATGGTGCACGGACGCACCGAAGAAGCTATACTGTTTACGCGCGTCGCCGCGTTCGCGCCCGATGCGATCTGTCGGACCTTCTTCCGCTCTCCTCTTCGATGTTGCATCATCGGATCGAGTCGGGTGAGTCGACGGAAGTCGGATAAAAAAGTGGAAAGTGAATAGACACTTTCCTTCTGACACTTTGGATGCGGGAGGGCGCCGAAAAGCGACCGACAGGCGGGTTCTTGACCCTCCTTTTCCCAAGTCGCCGATGCACTCCCCCATCGATTCGATCCAATTTAACCCTCTGTCCGATGCGAGCCCCCAAAATTGACTCGATACAACCCGACCCCATTCAGAATAACAACAGAGTGAATTCATTGCGCGATAGTTTCTTTTCTCTTATTACTCACTTAAATAATCAAAGGGCGTCTGTTGACTATTTTCAACGCTTTTATTTTTTAAGGGACCACAAAATAATCTTTTTATTTTAAATGCAATCAGATCTTTCGATCTTATCGCGAAGCGCATACAATTTTTTTATCTCGCAATATTACATTTTTCAATTCGCAAACAGTACATTCTAAGGGACCGCACATATCAGAGGGTGCAATATCCGGGGATAAAAGTTTCAAATCCTGTTATTTCTTCTCGTGCCAAATTTCAGAACGAGGCGTCGATTAATAAACACTGCGTTATCTTGTTCGAGTATTATTTTTTTGTTATCGACCAAAACTGGTCGTTTTTTATGATCTCTTCTCGTATCGTTCGCTCTAATCGTCGACGGTGATTGTTCAAGCGATTCAAATTTTAAACATCGTCGATTAAATTTAACAAAAGATTCAAAAACTATAAATTCGGTCGGCACTAAAAGGGTCGACGCGTTATTAGACATCAGAAGACGCACCTGTTACTGATCCAATTTTTTATTAACTGGTCCCGCATAAAATGTGTCAATTACTATCTTGATATTCCAATGCGTACATGAACGATAATTTCCCCCCGTCGATTATGATTCAGGGGAAGAATAATCAACGATCCGAAGAAAGTCATTGTCTTTCAGTGAATTCCCTGATCGAATAAAAACGACACGCAATGACGCAAGTTTAATCGATCATCAGCCTTGACATTGTTTATAAATAACAGCAAAGTGGCGATAAAAACAACAATAAATTCGCAACTCTCACTTTCCAATTGCAATCCAAATGTATGCGTTTCTTGAACCGTGTCTCATTTTAATCAACTGCTTTTTTATGTTGTTATCATACGAATATCAAGTTATTGCTGTTGTTGTTTAACCTTGCACAAATTATGATGAATAAACAAAATCGGAAGTTTTGATATTTCCGGTCAGTTGTTTCCTGGCTTTAAAAAAGTAAATACTAATCAATAAAGTCGGATTCCATGAACGCGGTTTTTTGTGCATGCTTTACTAGTATGCCGATAACTACAGAGAAGTGATCACACTTGATTCACTGCTTCAAGATCTAAATGTGCTTCCCCCCATTGATTTTTATAAATAGTGAGAATGTGAATTAATTCACAAAGTTTCAATTTGTAACTCTTAGAATTGTCCTGTGCACTTGATGTAATTCTTGTTAATTAAACCTCTTATGAGCGAGATCTTCCATTTAAACATTTTTGGTGGCCGATTTATCGTGAATAAATTTACAACCCCTATTTTATTATTCAAAAAGCACGCTTAGATCTCACGTCGTTACCCGCGGAACCTCGACAGACTGCGATTCGGAGCAGGGGGACAGGTGCGCATGCGCAAGTGTTAATCTTTTACTTTTTTTTATAATTGTCACGTTTATGTCCGACGGTGTATTTGTCGAGCGAAGAATGATGCGAACATTGCGCACACTAAAAATAACCCAAAATCACAACAACACGAACGCGCTATATTTTTAGTGCGCATTCCCCCCCCCCCCCCCCTCAACATCCAGTCGATAATATCGGAGCGATTTTTCTGTTCGTCTATTTGCGGCGCAATTCCGATCGCAGTCGCTTAAACCCTTCGCGGTCTCGAATGTGGGGCGACGACATGCGTTAATGTATTCGGGGCTGCTGGTCGATGTCCCCCCCAAAAAAAAATAAAAGAAAGGGGGATGCTTCCTCCTTCAACGGCATATGTTTTATAACGTAAGGCAACACCTGCTTCTTCGGCGGGAAACCGAAGAACGCGCATATCCGTCACCTGCTTCCCCATTCTCCCCCTTTGCCAACCAAATCCGCTTTTATAGTTTCAACCATTTAAGGGCAAGTCTACAATGCTTGTTTTTTAATAAGAGTGAATTTTAACTCGAAGATTTATAAACTGCTAAAAAAAACACGAATGAAAATTATAATACGATCCACACTGATTATATATCGATTGCAATCAAACCATAGTCCGTTATGGAGCTGCTCAACCCTAGATATAAAACAGATTAGATCCATAATATAAATAGATTAAACTTGAGTACGCTAATATGTTTCAAGCACAAGTTTACTCTCAGAATATCTAACATTTAATCCCTCGGCTAACAAACACACTGAATGTCACGCTTATTTAATTTTTTCAAAATGCTTGTTACAGATCTGGACCGGCACACTAATCCAAGATTGTCTGCGTAAGTCATAAGAACCATCCTATTTTATTTTTTTTATAATTTCTTTTTTAAACATTTTTTTTCTTTTATTTTCTTATTTTGCTCAGGTTGATGTTGAATTGAAACACTTTTGTGACATAAATTTGAACATTTGCATGTATCAGTTGATATGTCTGCATATCGAAACAAAATATATTCACACTTGTAATCATATGGTTTTTAAATGTGAAAACTGCTTCCAAAGGCATTAATTTTGCAAGACTGGAAAATTGTGCGACATCAATATTAATATTTGGCAAATGTTCAAAATTATTGCAGTCAAAAGTGGTCGCTAAATAAGTTTTTGAAATTCACAAGTTTTACATCTTTATAGAGATCTTGAAAGGGATTTGCGACTGTCGGATAGTGAAGATGAAGCTCGTAAAAGAATGCCGTAAGTTCTTTTTGATTCTCAGATCAGAGGTATATCGACTGTATGATTAATATGGGCAGACTTCAGTTTGGGACAAACCAACTAAACCTAACGATTTTCTATATTTTAACAACTTATTTAGTGTAATTTAAGCACACAAATGAAATTCTTCGATATTTACGCTTTATTGATTTTGGTTGAATATAGTTTTTTTTTTTACTATTAATTTTTTTCTTTTTATTCTTAATTTTTTATTATATAAAAAAATTATTGTCATATTATTATTGTGATTTTATTTTAAAATGTTTAATTTTTATTTTATAGTAATTTGGCAACGCAGACAGCTGGAGCGAGTTCTTCGGGTAGTGATTCAGAACAAAGCGATTCTGATTCCGATTCTTCTAGTGATGATTCAAAGCATAACGGTAAGTAAACGACGAACATGTGGCTCAATTTCAATTAATGATTACTGTGATTCCACTTAAATACCCAGTTTTACCATTATAGGTACTCATACTTCGCCCAGTTCACCGGTGCACGATATAGATGAACCCGCCGAAGTGGTCGAGGGTCCGGGGGAAACCCCAACGCCGACTCCGACGCAGCAGCGGTCTTCCTGGGGTCTGAGTAATTTTGCTCCGCAGCGGACCGGAGGACCCTCGCTATCGCGCTGCAGTCCCAATGGTCGGCCGAGTCCCATCAGAAGTGACAAATTGAGTCCTAGAAGGTCTAGCCCTATCGGAAATAAAAGTAGTCCTCGTGCTCTAAGTCCTCAAGTTAACAGATTTTTAAGAAATAGTCCACATAATCGTTTGATAAGAAATAAGTTAAATATTTCGTCGACGGCTCCCGGGTCCAATACTAGTACGTCGAGCAACACAAGTACAAATAATGCTGAAAGTGATAGCTGTTATGATTCTACTAAGGAAGTGGAAGAAGTATTGGCAGAAGCCAAAGGAAAAACTGAAGTAAGCATTGATTCAATTAGTTGTTAAATGTATTTAATATTATATGAAATATCTGTAATGTTAAAAATTTAGCTTTGAACAATTAGACGTTTGAATTCATTGATAAAACTCTTTCAGGTGCCGTTGTTATCAGGACTGTCAGATTCAGAGAATGAAACTCCAGCTCCCGTGAGACCGGGAATACTCGGTTCGAATTCGGAACGAAGCAGCGTTAGTAGGGGCGGCGGTCGACTCGGCGCCCGGCGGTCTCCCAGGACCCCTGCGCGGCCTCGTTTACCTTCGTCTCCCAGCGCCTCGGAAGATGAGGCGCCTTCCAGGCCTCGGAGGCCCGATCCGGAACGCCCGAGAGGTCGCGGACGACCTCGAAAAACACGAACCGAAGAAGACGCCGTGAAGCGCAGACGCGGTAGACCTCCCAAACAAAAGCTGAACCCTCCTCCTCGCCCGTCTTCGAGTGACGATGATCATCCGCCTTCCAGCCCCACAGTACCTTCTCCTCATTACCAGAGCGGTAATGAAGTTGAAAAATCCAACACCGTAGATAAGAAAAAGATCGATACTCTAAGAAAACTCTTTTGTGTAAATTATGGTGGTGCCAAAGGGGGAGGTAAAGGCGGAGGAAAAGGAGGCAAGGGAAAAGGTCAGGTGATGATCATCGAGGCGTGTACTATAGAAGATGATAAGGAAGATGAAATGCATCAAAGATCTTCAGAAGAGGAAGCCAGTAGGATTAAAGAGGAAGAAATTGCTCAAAAAAAGCTTCAAGAAGAGGCTTTTCAAAGACAAAAAGATGATGAATATAAAAGGCACCTAGAAGAATTACATCAAAATAAATTAAGAAAAGAGTTACAAAGGAAAAAGGACGAAGCTGCTGCTGCTGCTTTGCAACTTCAAAAGAAAATTAGGGAGGAAGCCGCCAACCAGAGAAGGATAAAGGAGGAGGAGGAGGAAACTTTAAAAAGGCAGGAAGAAATGCAAAATCAATTGAGAGAGAAAGAAATGTTACAAAAACGTCAAGAAGAAGAAGCAGCTCATAGAAAGGAAGAGCAGAGAAGATTGCGAGAAGAAGAACATAGGAGATACAAAGAAGAAGATTTGCATCAGAGATATAAAGAGAATATCACCCAAAGAATGAAAGATGAAGACGTACTGCAAACAAGACTAAGAGAGGACGAAGCAGCTGAAAGACGTTCTAAAATTGAATTACCTGATATCGTGGGAAGTCACAATCATACAATCGACGCTCCAAGATTGATGGTTCACATAGATTTAAGGCGTTTAAGTGTCAAATGTGCTAATCATTTAGCTCAACTAGCTAGACCGCTTAAACGACCACCACCAACACCTCCGGCACCGCCTGACAAACGACCAAAGATCTCTAGACAAGTGAGAATTTCATTCAATTCTTCTAAACTTTATGAGTTTTCTTTTTAATTTTCTATTGATTTCAACCTGTTTTTATTGTAGGCGTTTCTTATATGAAGCATACTTTGACTCTTTATAAAACCACTTTTTTCGTAACTTTACCAAATTAAACAGAATTTACTGCATCCTTACTTATTTGGAATGTCTTTTTAATATCAATGTCATTTTCTCATAGAACCCAGAAACCACTCCAACAAATCATGAGCGAGTGGAATGTGTTGGTCATTCTAGAAATATAAATCAGCCATTAGTTTATTATTCATATTTAGAAAAGTGTCATCAAGATTGTTCATCTGATGACGAAAGGTAAATATATAATTCAGTAATAATTGTACGAGTTGATTGATTTTGTTGCTTGATTGCTTCAATGATATTTTTTAAACTTTCAGCAGGGACCATAAGCATTATTTAACGGAAGCACTCCAATTGCGTAAATATGCAGAACGTGAAAGTGACCCATTAGGACGTGTCATGCTTTATCAAGAAAGTGTGCTCTGCTTTGTGCTCACAGGCCGCGTACTTGAGTTGGAACTAGATACCAAAAAGGCCTTCACTCTGTATAGAGAGACTTTAGAATATATGAAATATATTCATTCAATGCCCGGTCGGACAAGGGCTTCACCTTTCTCAACTTTAACAAAACTTGACGTTCTCAGGTATTTTTTAAGAGTTCATACATCATGATTGACTAGGATGCGATACTTTTATCCGCATTATAGTTCATTTATTTACAGTTTGAATAATTTTTTTGTTATCTTTTTTTTTAGTTATCGATGTCAAGCTTTACTTTGTCTACGTATGTTCAAAATGTACAAAAGAGAGGTTAAAGAATATAACAAAATTTTACAAGAATATCAACAGAAGGTAATATCTGCAATCTACTTGTATGAAAAATATATATATATAATAAAAAAAATTATAGTAAATTATAAATGCAAATAATTTACAACAATGTTGTCTTAAAACAGCAGTCGCAATGTCTTGAACCTGTGGGAACTGTATCGCCTCTTTCGCCTACTCCAAGTCCTGCCGGATCCGTTGGATCTGTCGGCTCGGCTGGATCGGGTAGTAGCGGATATGGTTCTGGTGCACCTGCAGCTACTCCACAACATACACCTAGTTCAACACCAGCTCCTCCTGTAGTTGTTATGACAATGCCGGCTGCCGTGCAAAATGCACAAGGGTTTCTAGTGAAATATTATACATTCTTACACAAGAGTCACGATCTTTGGGACTTGGCTGATTCATTAATTAGAGATAACTTATGCAAAGGTAATTAATTTTGTATCTCATATTTAAACATGTAAAATTATTTGTTTTAAATTTTACTCCATTGTAAATATTATATTCTGTTTTACTTTTGAATATTAAGGGATCATCTCACTTTAACAATTTTGCATCGCATTGCATCTTTTTATCCATAATTTTTAAAATATGTTTAAATGCTTCGTTAAAAATGCAGGCTGCAGTATATGTCATGATTTCCAGTGTTTTTTTGGCCACAAAAAATATATTTCGGTACCAGAGACCATACGCACGCATTGAAACGAGCCAACGCATCTTTCCAATAAATTATCACACGTTAATTCTTCATAAATGGCTCTTAAGATTTGCTGAACATCCTCTGTGAGAGGACGTTCAGGTAAAATTATGGACGACTTCCTTAGAGACTTATGTCCTTTCAAAAAATGAAATTTATTAAAAAACAATTTTTTTAACGTGACAAAGTGAGATGAACCTTTTAAATATTCTTTTGCATTGTTCGAGAATAGAGTATGAGCACAACTGAGAGATGAAAATAACCTTTTTTTTCCCCAACTGATATGCTGTTGTTTTTTCCTTTTTAAATTCTCTTTAATAAAAAATATTTTTCTCTTTTCAGATTTCTTTATAACTGTGGATAGGGTGTGCGGTCCGTTGACGTTACATTCATCATTCCGCCATCTTGTTAAATATGTGAGATATGCCATAACACAGCTTAAATCACAAAGTAGACACAATACGTGAGGGTGGTTGCCTGCACTCCCTCTGCGGTGAGTGCCTAAAATCACTATGGCTCAATCATAATTGTGCTGTTGCAAATGAGATAATCATCTTCCATTTTACCGACATTGCACTTCTTATTTTTTACACCGGATGTTATTTATATTTAAAAACGGTTCGTATAAATATTGAAACATTTATTCAATAACCATGTAATAGTTTTGGCTCGAGACTTTTTGTATAATTTTTTACTAGGCAAATTTTAATATCTGCATTGTTCTATTTTATTCAACTTTTATACTGCGCCGTTGAGCAATATATTTATAAAGCTAATCATGATGTGTCTTCCTTGTAAAATCAGCAATAATATTATTTATCGTATATATCTTTTAAATCATTTTTTATTATACAATGCGATGATATCCAATATTAATTTTGTGATGTGTCATAAATAATGTACGGACTTCCATGGAGAAATTTGCTCATTACATTGTTTATTTAATACTTGAAAGCGTGTAGTTTGCTCATTGTTTTAAAACAGTAAACATGTTACTTACGCCCGAAAAACAATGCAGATATACAATCATGTGTATTTTATTCATATTAGAAACAGTTTATGAATTTTACAGAACCTTAAGGATATCAATTATTTATTACGTGTCAATTTTTATGAAGGTGTCAAATTAAAGTATATGATGTTAATTTTATTTATTATTTAATTGCATTGTTTTTAGAATGTTAAATATGAATTGAATTGTTTCAAATATTGAATTTTGAGGGCGGTTTATGAATTTAATCAAATGATACAAGTAGCGTGATAAATAAATTATTATTTTATATTTAGGAACATTTTCCTACATGTTTTCGATTAGTTAAACATTGTTATTTTTATTTGTTGGAATTTGTTGTAAACATCAATTTTTAAGGTATGCCGGAAAATAATTGTCATTCCCGTGCTTCTTAAAACACTTTCTCATTTGCATAAAATAATTATTAAAGACTCCAATCCGATGTAATAGCCGTTTGCCTATTTACCATTGAAATTTTTCATTTTTATTTTTTAAAAAAAGATATTTTTATAAAATGCAAAACAATTTTCAACATCCTCAAATCCATTATACATTGAATATTTTTGTAACATAACGCTTTTATAGTAATATGAGAAAATTTTACTTGTATTTGCCAAAATAAACATGTGATTTTGCAATAGGATTGGTTGCTGTTGGAGGAAATTTGAAAGACACCAAGATAATAAATATTTTATGCCTGATATATGTGTACAATAGTTGATAATTTTAATTTCATAATTTGATATACATTATACCAATAGGTGTGAGATTCACTCTCATTCATTTTTAATGTATTAAGTTGGAGAATAAATTCATAGCGTTTTTATCAAAAACTTTTATTTAAACAAGAATCAATCATTTTAACAATAAATGAATTAATTATGTATTCGCCGTTGCTGTTTACTAATTTCTGCCACCTCTCGACCAATTTGTCGATGTCGTTCCGCCAAAAATCGCCCAGTCTGGTATTGAAGAATTTGTTAAGGCAGTTTTTAAAGTCGTCTTCATTGTTGAAGATATAACGCCTCTCATATGGTTAGACAGGGAGCGGAAAAGATGGTATCGTCTGGAGAATACGACGGATGCTAAAGGAACTCCCATTCAAGCTCTTTGAGTGCGGCTTTGACGACTTGTGCAACATGGGGCCTGGCGTTGTCGTGAAGGAGTATGGTTTGGTCTTGTCGATGGGATCTTTTCAGTCGAATAGACTCTTTCACGCTGCGTAGCTGAGCTATGTAGAGCTCCTTGTTGACCGTGGCATTCCTTTCGAGCATTCCCCAATGCACCATGCCCTCCCTGTCCCACTAAACGCAGATCATGATCTTCTTTGGATGGCTTTGGCGCATGTTTTGGAGCCACCCATTCCTTTCTTTGCTTCATGTTTATGTATAGGCACCATTTCTCATCTCCCGCTACGATTCGGTACATAAAACGCTGTTTATGACCGCGTGTTGCTCGATGTCGGTTAAGATGTTGAGAAGCAATTTTATTTATTGTTTTCGTTTAGCTCGTAAGGCTCCCAATTTTTCGGCAAATCCCATTGAATGAAGATGATTGAGAATCGTTTTATGATCGCAATTCATTTTTTCGGCCAATTCACGACTTGTATGGCGACCGTCCTACTTCAAAAGTGCTTTAAGACGCTCTTCGTCGAATACTGAAGGTCTTCCAATACGGGGCGTATTGTCAATATCAAAATCGCCGTTTTTGAAATTTGCAAACCATTTCCATTCTGTAGACTCACCTATGACACCTTCTCCGTATACGTTGCAAATGTCCCGGGCTTCCTCAGCAGAGAATATAAAAACGCTACGAACTTATTACTCAACCTGATATATGTCTGCCAAGTTTGAAAAAGTATTTCATATTACACATATTTTTAGAAATCCTCAATGCAAATATGTTTATTAAAACAACTATTGCAAATGTAATTTATTTACAGAATCGGCCACTTTGACGGTCTTCTTGCATTTCTGTTGGATGAAATATTTTTTTTAAACTGTTAACCCTGTTGAAGTTGAAGTAAAATTTTAGAACGGAATTATGAAGCGCCATAGAGATATTTTTTTGCATTCCAAGCTCATTTTTAGTTTAAATTTATTTCTAAAGCGGTTGTTTTTAAATCTCTATTATTACTGAAGTATTGATTTCTTTATCGGCCCGTATAGTAGCAAACAGACATACTCAAAAACATGAGATTTTTCTTATGGTTCGTGCTCAATCTATAAAATCATGACTTAGTAATAAAGTACAAATACATTTGCATTTTTATTTAAGCATTCTTCAAATTGTTCAAAGCTTATCCTAACATTATTTATTTTGCGTTAGTAACGTTACTTGAAAAACGTGTAAATAATTAGTTGCACTTGAAGACCGTAATTATTACCTAAGACATTTAATGCTAATCTTGAAATGGCAAAATATTTTGAAGATCTCACGGGTATATCTGTTATGCTGTTATTAAGTGTAGGCTTTATGAATTCTGATCGACTGCCTATTGTCGATCTGTACCTGAGAGTTCATTAATTTTGTTAATGGTTATTAGATTTATTATTTTTCATTAACACAGTTGATCTGTCAATGTTTTATTTTAAATATATCTCAATATATGCGAAGCAATGTTAAATACGATTTAACGAACATTTGATGTTTTATAGCCTATAAGCAAAATTTTGTGTGTTTTTAGTTCGCTGTGTATGAATAATAAAATAAATCAAAGTATAAGATGGCAATAAAAATACAATATTAAGTCACAGTGTAACAGTCTCATAAATTGAATATCTACAAATAAAAGTAATACATTGATAATGATAGAAAGCAATTAGTTTTTATTTGCCATATAGATAAAATAATACTTGATATATTGAAATTTTATATAGAAAAAAACTATTATTCAAAATTTTGTATGTGTGTATATAGACCAATTCAACAAGTGCAATCAACATTTTTGTATATGGGCAATATCTGAAATGTAGTTAAGTTATCCTGATTGCTTATAGTGCCTTTATGTAAATCACAAATATATACATTGTTTTTATTTTTATTTTTTTTTTGTATCAAAACTAGTTGCAATTTTTGGTGTTTTGGCTCATCGTGCCAAGTGTGGATTACATGTTTAACTGGAAATATTTGCCTGTTCCATAATAGAGTTTATTTGTTATGTAGCTATTTAAACCGCCTGCCTCTTTCAAAAAAAAAAAAATCATCTTCAAAGTTCGTTATATAGGATTAAAAATAATTTTACATCATATACGCACATTCAAATTCATTTTTAGATAAAATGATACAAATATTGATTAAAATTATAACGCAGAGTTGCCTTTTCTCAATGTATAAATGATATACAGAAGATAATCTCATGCATTACGTGTAAGTAATGCAAATGCAATGTTTTAGTGGAAAAAATGTTGTATTTATACATTCAAATTATTAAATTAACATTTTAAATCATAATTGTGTTAGATAAATTATTATTGTGGTTTTATAAAGATTTCAAATATAACTGTACATAAAAGTATATAAATATATATTATATGTATAATAAGAAATTGAGTAGATTTATTTTTGTAAATAATGATAGCAATATCTATTAAGACAAATATTTGTAATTTGGGAACTGGTTCTTAGACATCACTAGGTAATATTTACTTAATACATATACAAATTTGTCACATGAGATACATACATATGTGTATTTATCATGGATGGCCAATAATTTATTAATTAGGTTGAATTTTACTAATGTAAAATGGTCGCAATCGATTTAGTTTTAGTTATGATTAATTTGCTCCGATTGTTCTAGGAATTGATTTTTTTTAAATTTTGGCTAGCGTTCAACCAAAAATTGTTTCGTGATCAACCTTACGGGAGCAACCTTGATGAATACAGTAAATTTAAAATGAACGACTTTGGCGCCGACAGGTTTTCAAAAAAAATGGCCGCCAATTAAAGATCGCTTCCTAAGGTCTTACTGTATACATATATATCCGTAAAGATATTAATTCAAATAGTTAGATGTGTGTATTTTTAAGGTAGTGCGCTTTAAAAATATAAATATATAGTTATATGGAATGTATTTGTTTACTACGCCCTCATTGGAACCATTCTCTTTCCTTTGATTTACATTGTTAGAGGTGAATTATTTTACTCCGGGAGGATCAGTATTTCATTGTTACATTGACCACGCTCTCCTAGTAGCAAACTAAACATATCTCTAGGCTCTTAAGTGGTATCCTGATTTATTGAATACCTTCGAAATTTCCGTTAAAATTGGAATACTTGCAGTCATAGAAATATTGTAATTATTCTTCGTTGTTTCATCTCCCTAAGAATTGATCTCAGTATTTGAACACTCATAGCTTTGATTTCATCGTGCGATAATCATTATCATAAGTGAAGAATTTCAAATACATCTTATTAATAAATGCAATCCTCTGCTAAAAGATTTGTTAAATATTTCTTCAGGAATCTGTTCGTTCTGATTAAGAGTTGTGATTTTAGTAATTTATTATGCCTCTTTTTATATGTATATGGAATTGTTATTTGATTATGAAATTTTATCATTGAACATGTCACAATATTTTCTTTTTTTTAAGTAAACCAATTCTTAGCAAAGAGTGACATCACAGATTTTTTTATATCCGTTAATTTTTCTTAACGTCGATTTAAACTGTAAAATTTATCTCATGTGGAGGTGCACATTTCGCTATAATAAATCTTCACATTTTATTCTTTTAGATAAATCTATATTTATGCTGTGAGTTCTCATTTTTCCTTAATACTGTTTTTAAATTAATCAATTAACATAATTTCTTTCCAAGTCTATGTTGTATTTTTTGCAGTCGTTATATACGTTAAATGACGGTGAACATGATCAATCGGCTTTGTATACGAATTTTTCTAAATAAGTACTACTCAAGAAATTGGTGAATGAAATAATTAGTGAGATTAAATTAATTTATTACATAATCAACTGCATGGCAATCTCATATGATGTATTTGTTTCTCGGTAGAATTTTCATAATAGATGCTCATACACATTTATACAATCATATACATACATTCGTGTTGATGTAATGGCGTTTAGTGTCTTATATTTCATGAACTAAATAGTGCATTTTGTATATATTTTAATGAGACAAACACCAATATCTGAATAAATGAATCAGAATGCGTTACTAAAAATCGGTAACAGTTATATATAATTTTTGATAAAAATTTTATATTCAAATTTTATTATGAGCAAAAGAACTTATCTTTTCTCTGTATAATGTTAAATATAAAACAGTGTTACGATTTCTAGTGCTTTCATAAATTTATTGACAAGTGCTGTTTATATAACACATAAATATAGCTAAACTAAAGCAATATTACTCAAATTTATTCCTATAATATATTGGTTTGTTTGATCATTCCATACTGTCCATTTATTCTCTCGTCGACACTGTGTCTATTGTCTAAATTTTTTTCCGCATCGACTGTTGTACCAGAATTTTACCAAGAGATGAATTTACCTATTGTTAGATAGAGACTGAATTTATGAAGTCCTGATTTGTGCATATTTAGTATAAAGTGCAAATTGTACACATGTAATGCCAAAATTGTACAGTACTAAGTAGACAATGATAAATATATTTCTATGTATATTACAGTGAAACTTGACTGCTATGAATAAAGTAACATATCCGCAGCTTTACTTATCCGGTTGTATTATTTATACACGAATGCTACGGACCATAGCGAACGATTGAAACATTCGCAGTCAAGTATCACTGTATATGTATATAAAATTTCTTTTGTAAAATATCTAGATATACTTAATCCACTTAATTTATTACTTTTTTAAGATATATTTATTTCGATGGATCTTACCATTACCAAATTAACATTGAAAAAATACTGTTTACTATGTGATTAAGGATAAATTATATTCTGTATATTTGCTGACATATTTATCTCCTTTATGTTTCTGTGTTGTTAAGAATAATTTTATTTTACTAAATCAATTTCGTTGTTTTTTAATTAATTTAATAAAACTCCATACATTCATTGGCCTACATAGTATACGTGTGCATCATACATTTGTTACCTTTTATCTTCTTTTGTGTAGCTAAATATAGCATGAATGTATTTTTTATAAAACATCATGTGCATAAATATGTATTTACATGCAGATAAGCGCACTATCAATGTGCAGATTGTTGTTTTGATGCGATTTGATTATTATACCCCAATGGAGAATGGAAAGAAATTTATTTATTCATGTATTAATAAATAATACACCTGAGGATTTATGAATATATTTTTACATGCGTCAAATAAGATAGAATCAGAAAACTAATAATAATTCTTTATTTTTAAGAGAATATCCACTCTATGGGTAGGATAATTACCAAACAAACCTTTTTGTATATTATATGATAATTATAGAATTTATTATTGAAAATTTAAACAGTTTTTATTAAAAGCATCGTCCAAATTACCTATTCCCTTAGTCCTTCTTAAGGATATAATTAAACCTACATGCTAGCTTTTCTTCCTCTTCACTACCTCTAACAGTCTGAAATAATTTTGTAATTGTCTAAAGTAGTTTTCTACTGTTCAGTCTTTACAAGCCTTCCACACTCCCTATCGAGATGGTCATGAAAGCGTTCATCAATTCAATATCGAGCGAATGAGGAGGTGAATGTATTATACAGACAAGATGGATGTAACCCCTTCCTGTGAATGAATATTTGAAGAGGTCCATAGTTCTGCAGTGGACTGTTCGTTGCTGCACTATGATGATGATGATGATAAACAACAAATTGATCCTGTTCCAACTTGAAAAATATTGCTATGTTATTGAAGTGCGGGATGGGATCTAAGGAGCAACACGGTTTTAGTCAGGGTAAATCCTCAATCCAACAGCTGCACATGACTCACCTGAGGGTTTATTTGACGTATATTTTGCAAATATCTTTACAATTCTAAAATTTGGCATAAACACTTGTTTAAAATTATTTTCGCAGCGAAAAATTAATATTGATTGTGGCGCTTTCAAATGGATTTGTAATCCAAAAAAGTATATCTAGATTTGAATATATCAACATTGATCTCATCTTTTTCACCAACATGCATCAAATATTTAAATAAATAGCGGAATTATTATATCATATTGTAATCACATATCCATTCATCCAGGCCGCCTAAATCCTCATCATTGTCCACATTTATTGTCTCTGAACCTTTTTTTTTTTGTTACGTTCCAAATCCAGTCGATGGTACTAGTTAACCTTTCCCTTACTATGCTAAAAGCACCCGAGAGCTCCGGTGATGGTGATTCGGTACACAGTATGAAAAAGTGATTTTTTATAATGTTAACTCTGGAAAGTGTTTGAAAACAAGAAAAAACATTGCAAATAGTCGACAGGCCCATCGCAAAGAACGAACCAGGAGGCTTAAAAAAACAGCACATGTAGATCAGATCGGTGCTTTTCAATCATTTCATCATATTTTTCATTGAATAAAAAGACAACGCGTATGAATACCACAAATATGCAAAAATATAATGTAATTGATATTACACATATTTATTATATTATAAACAGCATCATCATCATAGTGCACACTGTCTACTACAGATCTATGGGCCTCCTAATAAAATACACAATAAATCACAATCAGAGCATGAAATAAGTGTTTTTCTGTGTGTCGTGCAAATAGGTTTCTTACAAACTGCAAACTAGCGTGCTACTTTTTTTGTTGGATAAGAGCAAAACTTGCAAGTTCTCGCCGATGCTCGGGTTGCTGTAGATGTTGATACACCCCCCTGAGAATTTCTTGTAATATCCATTATAGCCGTTTCGGGTGATATTTTCTGGTAATGTGTCATTACCATGTCAATTGCGGTTTGTTGGGGTTTATGAAATTTAAACACACTATGCTATCTTCTCATAACGTTAAGTTTGACTAAATCCAAAGTGAGCTCTCTGATAAAGAACCAAAGATCAACCCTTACCGGCTTCACGCCGACCACAACCCTTATGTCATAATACTAATACATATATACCTCATTTTTTTTATTTAGCAAAAACTCTTTGGGTATGTTGTGTCTTATTCTTTGTAAGAGTACCGGTCAGGGTTAATTTCTTTTTCCAAAAATTGAACTGATAATGGCACCGATATAAAAAAAATTCTGTCGTTACTCCTCTATTGGTGCTGTAATGCTGAGACTGGGGCGCTCTCGGAAGCAGAGTCCCCGGGCGCCCCCACGTGCTCGTCGGGATGGCCGCGCTAATGCACGGGTCTATTCTTCTATCGGGTCGTGATATTGCTGGACGGATGGATGGGAATAGACGGGCGTCGAAAAGAAAGACTCTCTTCTCTAAATAACTATTTATTCCACACGCGAGAGAGATCTGGCTGCAAGAAGGACGACCTCCCGCAGCCAAGGCTAACTAACGACTCTCCCGACTCCCGCCTCCTGCGCGTCACTACCCAACCGGCAACGGTGTACACGCATGAAGCGATCCGTCGGTATGCAGGTGCAATGTCTCCGTAGGACCACAAGAGATGGCGCTGTTAAAATAGCACATTGCACCTGAAGAGAGACGGAAGATGTCGCTGTTAATCTGGCGAATTAAATCTGCTCAGATTAACAGCGCTACTACGTGGGAATGGTAAATCGCCCACGCTACAGTGTCGTATTGTGGTCGAACCATATCCATGATCACTCGATTTCCCTGACCGATTTCTTTCCAATTATCAACCAGTCCGGAATATATTTGTAAATTCAGTATATATGCCGTGGAAGAGTCAGCTGCTACCCAATTTTTTTTACCATATCTTCCAGGTTCGGATTTCATGTAAACCCGAAATGAACAATTGCCCCTAAATGTGGTCTAACATTTGTCACGAGACATAGCTGCTGTGAAAAATGACCTGTCCATAATTCATGTAAACTTAGTTTTCGTGATCGATTTCTGCCTGACGCAAGCATTATTCCAAAAAGAAAAAGCATATAATTCTTCGTCTTATTTTCAGGTAAACGATCCATTTGACGGGTTGTTTCTTTACATATCTCTCTTACCATGTCTGCAGTCATAAATAAATCAAACATTTCTCTTATTGTGTTAACATCGGCACTACCATTTATAAGTCCAGAATTCTCAGTAACAATATTTTGTATTCTTCGTCTCGAGGACGACGGTGGTAATGAGATCCATTAATGTCCATACCTTGATATGAATATTTTTCGTTCGTCTTCATTCTCGCTGGTTTCTCCATCTTCTTAATTCCTTTCTGCTGAAACCCACTAAAACTCGCAAAATTCCCCATTTCCCGACAAATTATTTATTTCCATAGCTGCAGATGAATACTTATATACTATAATAATTTGATGCAATTCGTAATTATATTACGGAGGAATACAAAAATTCTGGACCCCGTATCTATTATATTTCATACCGATATTCCCATTATTAGAGTCGAGGTGTAGTAAATACATCACCGGTAGGGAAAAGTCAAGAGCTTTCTAACACACTGATTGCGACGGCACCCATTTTACTTTAATTTCCAATCACATTGTATATTTAATTTAAAATAAAACCAACATGTAACTTTCCTACAATTTATTTTAAATATAAAACATTTTAGTCGAACTATAACTTTAATAATGAATACGATAAGATCTCCATTTAACATCATGATAAATAAATGGCAAATCGATGAACACATGCATAATAATTATTAAAGCGATGGATCATATTTAGAGTTAAAGCAGTAATGATAGATGGTTTATATTACTTATTTTAGAATGCGATGTCATTGTCTTTTATGCGGCCTGTCGCCACACTGGAAATGATGGTTGTACAAATATCAAACTATTTATTGTGACCTTAAAAACTTAAGTTGAAGTGTAAAAATAAAGTTTTTATCGGTCTTGTATAATTGACACATCTCTAATGATATGATAAAATGCGTTATTATTTATAAAGCCTTAATAAATTATTATATTTAACGTTTCATAACATGGTGTTCGATAACATGAATATTCAACAAAACGCACGCTCTGCACTAAGTAAATTAATAAAAACGCATCATTTTATTTAAGTAAATTTTTGACTTCTGAATAAAACAAGGCTGCTTTTGGAGTTTTTCTTGGGCAGTTTTTGATTGGTACACATTTGTATCTATGATCTCTTGCATATCCATCCCTGCAGTAGCATCTCTTGACGCATTCTTTTGTGATGATGTTGCACGTTTCGCCCAAATATCTGCATTCTACATCACATGGGCTTCCACAATCGAACACTTCGTTCAGACCGTAGCAACCAACTGCAAAATCATTGAATGAAATCGACTTTAAAATGATGAACTTATAAATTAATATTAAAGTTTGTTCTAATTTCATTATCAGATGAAAATATCGTTTTTTTCAAATTGCCTTTTTCAATGTTCCACAAAGTGAAGCACAATGTTCAAAAATGTTTTTTAACTCTATTTCAAATAGAAGGATTTGTGCAGTATAAGTATTTTTTACGAAATTGAATGTTATATGAATTTCATCAAAAAGTAAAGCAACCACTACAACAACATAAAACTAGAAACATAGAAATTATGATTTAAAAAGTATCCCTCGAAGTGTAAGTGGACAATGTTACTCATAGAAGTTGAGGCAAATTTCATCAATCAAATCTGTTCAACGAATTGAGGAAAATTCAATATTTTATGGCAAGGGATGGGAAATTCGAACAAATATATACCAAAATCGAAAAAATCATAAGTTTTCTGGAGTACAGGTACTACTGATATCGCTAAATCTTACTGCAAAAAGGTCACTTTCGTCCGGTACCCTTAATACGTAAATATACTTACGTGGACAGTATTCTGGATAAATACATTGTCCGTTTGCATCTTGCACTGTACCCTCTTTGCATATACAAGTACCAGGTAGTGCCGGCTCACATTCATCTGGTTCATCGCAAGTTCCAGCACATGGTCGACTTTTGGAGACGGGTACTTCCAAATATCCACACGTTGGTACCCGTACTAAAATATAATATAATTTTAAAAAAATCAAATAAATTTGCCCTTATTTGTACAAAAAAATCGAAAATATTTCAATCGATTTATTCCTTTAAAATCTGGATGCCGATTTATATATTACTTAACAAATAAGCCACATAAATTTAAAATAAAGTGCTGACTTATGCCCTGTGCACACGAGCATAGTTTCTTATGCATGATTTCGTGCAAGTAATCGACATGCTAGTAAACCATGCACAAGAAACCACGCTTGTATCCACTAGACATAAGAGATTTTGACTGTTTTATAAAAAATATGAAAATAAATGCATTTGATCTTCCACTTGCCAGAAGAAAAACGGTATCCAATTTCCTTGATCCTTCAGTTAAAATAGATTTTTTATAAATATACAGTAAAACCTCGATTATCCAGACCTAACTGGGGATAATGAAAATCCGGATAATTGAAAATAATCATAATTGACAGGGAAAGTATGAATATTTTTTGTTTATCTGGATTTACATACACATATAATAAATATTTTTTACTAAAAAAATCAATGATCGATAAAATTCCTTTCTATTGAGACACGGACTAAAACTCGCAAAATTCCCGATTTCCCGACAAATTATTTATTTCCGTCGCTGCAGATGAATATCTATACACTATAATACTTTGATGTGATTCGTAATTATATTACGGAGAAATACAAAAATTCTGAACCCCGTATCTATTATATTTCATATCGATATTCCCATTATTAGAGTCGAGGTGTAGTAAATACATCACCGGTAGGGAAAGGTTAATATAACAATTTGAAAAACATATATGTATACATAGATTAGACATGTATAAATAGTTTTGATATTTTTTCACTTCTGGTATGAACTGTTTTTCATCATCATATTCAACCGTTAGACTTTTGATATTTTTAAAGCATCTGGGGTTCTTTGATTTTCCAATGACAAGCAGTGGTAGTCTGTGTCTGCCTACTGCATTTGCACACACCATTATAGTAACGCGTTCTTTACTAGTTCACGTCTTGATGCTAAAGATTTGTTGGGTAGTTTTTTTTCACTCGGTCTTCGTCGAATTCTTCCTTCTCCACAAATAGCTTTAATGTGTCAATGAGTGTGTTTGCCAAAAGTATGTCAGCAGAAAGCTTTTCTCCGTGAATTTAAGATTCCCTAATACCACGTCATCCTTTGAATTTTTCAAGCCAACCCGAACTTGCTGTGAAGGTGAATTTCCATTTAATTTTATATTGAAAAATATTGCTTTTTCACACAATAATGTATCAGATATTGGCTGTCCAGTTGATCGTTTTTGTATGAACTACGTAAAAATACGCTCTTCAAGTTAACACATCTCCATTGGGTATTTTTACCTTTTGCGTTGACTCCACTTTGATGGCGGAAATCCGGATAATCGAGATTCTACTTTAGATCTATTGTCAATAAATAAACTTTTGCAAACACTCTGAAATTTTGGACTTAAATGTATTAAATAAAATATTTGATTACCTCTCGGACAATAATCAGGTGGTATACAATTGTTTCTGTTGTCTCTAACGTAACCTGTTCGACAGAAGCATCCTTCAACACAGTCAAATGAGCATGTCAGTGAAACATTCAAATTTTTGCACGATTTTTCACATGCTCTACCACATATCAAATATTCTTCGTTGGGTTTTTTACATGTCGGAGGCAGATTTATCACAGTTGGACCTGTAATTTGACATAACAATTTTTAAATGTCATTTGTACAATCATGATAAGTGAGCGGTTTCGAACCTCGCTCGTATACTACTTTTACGAATAGGCAGATGTGCATATTATTGAAAATTTGCTATTTAAATGTTGATATATACGTGTATCCAACGTGTTTTTTTAATGTATCCCTACGTGTAGTTATATGATTCACTGAAAAATAAGACATCTGTGTGTACTCTGCTAATATTGACATTGTAAATAACATTCAGGCGAGGTATAAAAATGTGTCTACATTTTTTTTAATTTGGAGTATAATTGTTATTTGGAGACTATTGGATTGTTTTTGCACGCTGCCATAAAGATGTTACTACACGTGCTGAAATATCAATATCAATCGTACTAAAATACATGTGCGAAATATATCTAATTTTAGAATGCATTTTAATGCAGCTAAATGACAATTTTAAGCAGGGTTACGCTTTTCGTGCCGGGGAAACTAACGAGTTTTCCGGTTTAGCTCCGGGTGATTCATTTTTGATTTTTTTAAATGTTTTATTTATATAAAAACTATATAAATAATTAATTGATGATATATTTAGAACTTGGAGTATATAATATTATTATTTATTAAACGGAAAGATATTGACTTGACCCTTTATTGGCTATCTATTTGGGAGTCCCAGTGTGGGTACATAGCAAATATATATGAAAGGATAAGCCAAACAAAATATATAATAATGACTCAAGATTATGAGCTGGAAAACCGATATTTTCGAATATTTCGTTTTACTGGTTATCAGTTTTCGGTTCAGTTCCATTTCGAAAACCTGATTTTTAACCTTAATTTCTAGCAATGATTATTACTGTTATTTTTTAAATTAATTTTAACAAACCTTTAGGGGGACAATCTTTTGGTAGAATACAATTATTGTTACTATCTTTAACATATCCTTTTTTGCAAAAACATCCAGGGACGCACCTTCTCGAGCAACGTCTAGATTTGCCATAAGTATCACATGTATCTGGACAAGCAGTTCCACACACAGTATATGTTTGGTTTCCTTTTTTACATATTGGTTTTGGTGGCACTGTAGTAAATTTTGATAATAATTTGATTAATAAATAACATTTCAAAAAAATGCATTGATAATGCAATATTAAATGATTACCACATCGAGAAGTAATATCAGACTTCTTTCATAACCATGTGGATAATAGAACAAAATCTTTAATCTATTTGCTAAAATGCAATTAGTATTTTTATCGACTATTGTTTTATTAATATACGATCACTTACAAAAATGGTAACAAACAATACACGCTGAAAGAATAAATTTTAAGTAGATGAAATACTATGAATGACTTACTTAACCCACAACGATCCAAACATATTGAATATCACGACTAAATGATGATGATAATGATAATCAAATACAACCACATAACATTGAATAAATGAAAATAAATCATAAAGCAATTTAAAACAATGTTATTAAATAGGCAGGTTCTTACAAAAGTATTAGATCATAAGTGTGTTTCTCTCCTTTTTTTTTTAGTAATAAAGAATGTAACTATACCATGAAAGATGTCTTTGATTCGCATATTTGTTAGAGTAGAAAATAAAAACCATATTTACTTTGAATACCTGTCGGTGGACATTCTTTTGGGTGGATGCAATAACCAAATTCGTCCCTTACATATCCGGGTTCACAAAAGCACCCGGGAATGCATTGACGGGTGCAGGGAACTTGAATTTGATAATTGTCACATGTGTCCGGACATGCCGTCCCACAGTCTGTATAAACTTCATTCATCCCCCTACATTCATACTTAGGGGGCTCCTCTGAAACAAGCAATTCAATTTACAAATTTAATAATCACATTGAATCATTTTTTTGATAAAGATATCATGGATAGAAGAAAAGCCGGAAAATTATGATATTTAAAGCAACCAAATAATACAAAAATTGATATACGAACCTAGTTCGAAACAATGCTCAGGCAAAACACACTTATATTTCACATTCCTCAAATAACCTGGCTTACAAAAGCAACCTTTCACACAAGGCTTATTACATATAATAGGTTCAAAATAGTTCTCGCAGGTTGGTTGACATGCAGTCCCACATGTTAGGTATTCTTCATTAGGCCCTCTACATTTTTCATCGGATAAAGCATCTATAAAAAGCAATAATGTTTAAAAAATACTTTCTTTTCAATAGAGAAATATTATCCACAATCAAATAATTGTGTTTTAAATTCGTGGAACAATTGAAAAATATATTTATCTATAATAATTAATATTAAAAATGTTTATCTTTTACATCTTAACCCGTTGCATGCAGTAACATGCGTTTTATGCAGCCAGCTAATGTAAAAAACTGTTATTTTAACTATGTTTATACAAGTCTAGGACTGTCTTAACGAAATGCTAAACTACTTAATTGTGCTAAATTTTAGGGTTTCCATCCATTTGGGGCATTTACAGCATGAGAAACCTAACATGCTACCATAATGGCTCAGCTGATATACTATTCGTTGCTACTTTCACAGAATGCGACGGCAAACTTATCATTCAATATGTCTTACATAAAGAGTCTGGTTGGTTTAGGGCCAAGAAGTCTAAAAAAAAATACCAGAACATGCACGAGAAGAAGAAGACACGTCTGTCTTCTTGCCTGGAAGAGTAATAGACGAAGAATTCTAATAGCTTTATCTACCGTGCCTTCTATATCACTTTTAAATTTCCAAACTGGGAGGATCATCTTGAAATAGGAAACCATTCAATCTCAAATTCGCTTGGATAAATTGCTCATGGACAGGGAGACCCTCCAGAAAGTACTTTCCAATAAAATCAACAACCCGCTGAGTGAAAATTCTAAATGAAACTCGGAAGTCATACTACCTTCAATATCGAGCAAACGAGGGGTCAAATATATGATACAGACGAGATAAATGTATCCCTTTCCTATGAATATATATTTAAAAAGCCTTTTATAACTGCACTATGATCATAAAAGTCCAAGTATTAAATAGAAAAGTATATTGGCGTTGCAGATCATAGTGACTTTTTTTTCTATTTTCTTTAAAAGTAATCCTGCATACTCCCAATAAATTATTGAAGCCAATTAGAAACTAATCTTATACTTATTTTCTCGAATGAATAGATAGTTTTTTCGATATATTTATACAAATGACCCATAAGAAATTAGCTTTAAATCACAAATAAATGCTATCATTGTGTAACATTTTGTTTATTTGCTATTGGTTTTATTTAAGTATTTTATTATGGATTTTTAAAACATTTTTCAAGTAATAAATACTGTATCATAGTGTATTAAAAAATCATTCTCAAGGAACTGCAACGATCGACAGATGAAATGTCAATTATCCTCGAACATTTTTTTTCAGGATTGGCTGGAAATTGGGCTAGGAAATTGGGATAAACCTGATCATTTTTTTAAATTGATTTTAAATCAGATATCTTTAATAATTCTTAAACTGGAATCTGCCAATACTGCAATCTATTTCTACCCTTATAATCGATTTGCGCTTGAAGATAATTATTCATTTATATGTAATTTATTAGAAATATATAATATCAGGGAGCAATTTGCCAATCAATATTATATCGATATTCTTTATACATTCCCCTAATATCTTCCCCCTTCATTGTTAGCATGTCAAAGATTTTTTATTATTGAGCTGTGGTCATCCACAAACATAAATTTGAATCGATGTGAGGAAAATGCGGTTTGATATTGAACAATAAAATGAAAAAGGATCACAAAAACTTTTTTTTAATTCACCAAATTGGAAAAAGCGATCGCGACATCCAACTTCATATGACGTGTTCCAAATAAAACTCCAACATATGGTCCACGAAAACCACGTGTTCTCTCTTTTACAACCACATCACTTCACATTTTTCACTAGAAATTGTAAATTGTATAATATATATAGAAAATGCGAAACTCACTTATCAATTCATTGGCTCCCAAAATAAAAACTAAGAGTACTGATATTTTTAATACTGACGAACATATAGACATTTTAACACTGACGTCAAGAATGCCAGCAGCCTTTATTATCGACGACGAAAATATTGAATCGCGACGTGTGCTGGGCTTCGAACGCCAGTCTCTTTTAAATGTTAATTTTGTGTACTATCGATGCATGTGAGGACATCTGGAAATTTGTATTTCTTCTGTTCAACACAAAAGATTCATATTCATGCACCTTTCGGTTTGTTTTAACACATTGCCCCTGAATAGAGCTGACAAACTTTACTATAGCTGTTCTTGAAGAATGGCATGCTAAAATACCAAAGCAAAGATCGATGACTTGAAATGTTAAAGCAAAGATTTATGGCTGAAATGGAGAACATCATATTTTTCAGAATTCCATTCTGTTTGCTTGCGTGTGATGCCATTAAAACAGCTAAAAATTAAAATACAATACCTACTACGTATCTGCATTTTTTCTTTCTTGTTTTCTTGTGTCTGAGGATCATGATTCTTAAGCATTAAGTTGTATAATAAATATCCACGTTTTTTATATTTTATTTTTTTCCCGCAATTTTGTGATTTGTTAGGTAAAGTTCATATGTGCAATCGCAAGTCTTTTTCTCGCTCTACAAAGCTATCTGCTTGAATTTTTCAATTAAATTAATTTTCATGCTTTTGAAATAAGTTTCAGGAGGCAAAAAAATCATTTTCGGCAACACTTCTATTCTGTCTTTCGTCGTGATCAAAAGCCACCGAAGCAGTTAATGACATTCGTGAAGTGTATGGAGTAGATGCTGTAGCTCCAAGGACCACTTAAGTTTGGTTTTCCAATTTAAAAAATGACAATTTCGACCTTCCAACTTCGACGAAGACTATTCTGAAGAAAGATGGCCATCAAACAATACAAGAAATGGCCGAAAAGATGAGTTGTACCTTCAAGATCATCGCTAATCTTCTTCACTTCATGAGTTTTACTCAAAAGCTTGGAGCTTGGATGTCACATTTTAGTAATGGCAACAAGGAAAATCGTGCAAAGAAAAGAGTGGACCGCCGAAACTGAGAAGCAATTTCATCCCGAGAAGACAATGATCTGTATCTGGTGCAACTGTGAAGGTGTGATCTTCTGGAAAATGCTAGAGAAGAACAAGACTGTCAACAAAGAACGTTATCTCACCCAATTTCATCACGTGAACGAAGCAAAGAGGTTCTGAATCAACTCAAATTGAAGGATTTTTTGGCGATAAGTTTAAATGACTAGTCGCTTATTTGTATTCCTGTTAAAATGGTTCTAACTCTAAGACTTACTTCTTAACACCACATGTATCGACTTTTATTATTCGTACCGTAACTGATCAAATGATTGATAAAATAAATGATTGCTTCCTTAGTAAATGCAGACAATATTTGATTGTAATAAGGAATTTTTAACCCCTTGAGTAATAAGCTAATTTAAAATCATCAAGATCTTAGATGGTGTATTTGCTTGTCCACCACTTATCATCCATACAAATCCACTTATCTGTCAGGACCGTCGCAGCCTGTATGAAACTTGTACATAAATAAATAAACACTGTCGATAGCACACAATATTCACTTGAAATCGATTCATGAAATCATTCACATATTATTATTAGTCGATAAATTTGGGCTAACGATCGTACGATATACGCAAGATACACTCTCCGTCTCTGTTTCTTTCCAAACTCAATGCACAAGACACTTTCCGTCTCTGTCTATCTCCGAGCTCGTGTAAGAATGCTCTTTCTAAATCACTGGAATTTGGACACAACTCTGTGTCTTACCTCTTTAAGGGGCTAAGCAAAAAATATTAATAATATAAGGTAACCTTCTTCTTGTTAATATAGTAGGTTAGATCTTCTAATCATGTTCTCTAAAACCCAGTCTCTGAAAATGATTTTTTGAGATCTGTTTCGATAAGTAAGTATTACAAGTAACATTGACTGTTTTTTTATACATATAAAAGACAATAGTAAAAATGTAGGAAAAATAAGTACTTTTTATCGTTTATGTTTATGTATCATCATCATGATGTAACTACTCGCAGCTTACTGCAAATATCTCAAAATTACATATTCATAAATTCATAGTTTATTTAATATTTTTCACGATTATTGCAAATTCCATTTTATATCATTTCTAGATACTAACATGTGCTGTTTAATTCTGTAAGAATAAGAATGGACAAATCCACATGTCTAATATATAAGAATGAGATGATTTGTTACTAAGACTTTCGCATACATCAATGCGATTGCGAACCCATTCTCAACAAACACTCAAATATTGTTTTATTATACATCATTTCATTTTAATGTAAATATCAGACTATATTTCATATTTACAATGTCTGGATAAACCCATGCACCTTACATACAATCGTGTCAGTATTTGATGTATTAAAAGATGATAGAAATCAATATGTTCAAAATCTACATTATATTTCCTGGATTTGTTGATTTCTTAAAATTAACGTTTATTGTTAATAATATAAAATTACTTAAGAAAGAATATTAAAAATAGTAATTTCTTTAATTAGGGTAGTTCCAGAAATATCTGACCTGACGTACAGATGCCTGTTATTGTTTAAAAGAAAATACTATGATGGTAAATAGTTATTTTATATCCACAAATGGTATTGAATGACCATTGACTGAACGTGCACAAGCTGGCAGACATGGTAGGCCTTTCAAAAAGTGCTGTACATCGCATATTAACTGAAAATTTGGACATGAGAAAGCTGTGCACAAGATGGGTGCCGCATTAACTCACAAAAACAGCGTCGTGATGATGTTTTAATCGAGTGTTTGCCGATGTTTCACAGCAATAAAGCAGAGTTTTTGTGTCGATTCATAGCCATGGATGGACATTTAATCTTTATAAAAATAACTTTAAATCACTATAACAAGAATATAGTAATTTAAAATAATCTAAATTTGAAAAAATGGGTATTCCCTTTATTTTTCCTGATATTCCTGATAAAATTTCACTATAACATGCTATAAAGATAAGATTGGTTGGATAAGAATTTTTTAAATTTGTAACCATGACCAAATCTACCAATTTTTCATTATTCTGGTTATATATTAACATAAACATAAAATACAATCGCTCCATAAATGCACCTCCAGACTGAATTAAATTATATAACTATGCATCATTAGCAGATGCATCATATAACTTTAAAAGATGTAATATATTTAAATTTTATTCAAAAATGTGGAATGTATATTGGTTCAAAGCGTGTCATTATTGTCATATGGAAAAGAAAGGGTCATTGTCAGACATCTGGTCAACATCGATGGACTAATTTATTGTGTTTTTCAGTTATACTTATGTATAAAACTCAATCTTCTCCATTAAAAATGTATTCAACACTCAATTTAATTATTCCTTATTTATTTAATGACACTCCCTTAAACTAATTTCCTAGACTTTAACACATTTGTGTGATAAAATTTCGGTCCATCTTAATCGATATTGAACATTTTTAATTAAATAAGCATACAATAATATACAAGGGATGTTATATATTTTCATACTAAATAGGTCAAGATTAAATTTCAAATAATTGGGGCACTATTGTTGATTACACTGATCGTATTTTATCTTCACAAATTTTTACAGTACTGCAGACAGAAATCAAAACACCTGTTCCAATATTTGACGACCAGTGTGTTGTTGGCATTTCAAATAATATATCTGTATTAAGAATTATTGTCATCAAAATAACAATTGGATATATTTCATTTAATTCAAATAAAATAAAGCATGCATCACAACAATTTCATAAGTATAACTTAAAAAAAGAAATCATTATGTAACAAAAACAAATATTTATACATTATAACATTTTTATATATTTAACTAGTCCATATATATTATTAAAAATAATGCTTAGGTACAGAAATAAGTCTTGAATATCTCCATATATTTAAATTATTGCTTTGATTGAACATATTTTTTTAATATCACATTGTGGAATTAATGTTTTTTTTAATTTATAAATAATATTACCACATAATTAAAAGTAGAAAGCGAAACACCAATCATTGAATATGCTCTTAATGATTTGCTATTGTGTTTCAGCCATCTGGAATAACTTATGTAAATTATGCCTCAACAAATTCAAGTTATATCATTATAAAAGTCTCAATTGAGTGTCTTTATATCGAGCGAATGAGGAGGTGAATGTATGATAAAGACGAGATGGATGTAACCCCTTCCTGTTAATGGATACCCATGGATTTCTTCTTCATGCTTAAATCATAACTGACAAATAGATCATTCTACATTAAATATGAAAATGAAACCACCACATAGCATCATATAAAATCCTGCTTCCCCCAAAGCAAGGTAGTGTACTCGGTCCAGTTCTATACCTTCTGTATGCAGCCGACATCCCGACAACAGACACCACAACAACTGCCACTTTCCTCAAGAAGTGTCACATAAAGACTAACGAAAGCAAATCAGTCAGAGTCAGCAGTCAGTCAAATATCTTGGTATGCACTTGGACCGATACCTAACATGTAAGACGCACATCAGTAAGAAAAAAAGCAACTCGAAATTAAAATGGGAATGTTATATTGAATGATAGGCTGAAAATCGGAACTATCCTTAGAGAACAAAATACTTCTATGCAAAACTATTTTAAAATCTATCTGGACATACAGTGTACAACTCTGGGATACCGTATCGTCTCCAATATTGACGTTCTTCAACGCTTTCAGTCCTAAGTACTGCGTACTATAGCCGATGCCCCATGGAATTAAACATATCCACAGTGAAACAGGAGATTGAAAGCTGTATTCAAAAATATAAACAAACACTGAATACACATCCCAACCGCCCGCGAGGGGATAGATTGTCTATAAAAATAAAACAACCTTTTGCACTCGAGAGGTGACTCTCACTCACCACTCGGTTTGATGCTCGAAGACGAATGACGAACCGGACTGCATATTCGGCGCTAGTTTGAACTTGACAGTTGTGGCAGAAAGACTACTAAGTTTTTAATCCCAATAAGCGTTGAACAGGAGTTAGGAAGAATTGCAAAGTTTGTTCTCAAAGAAACAAAGCCGGCAAAAAACATCAAACCACATATTATTATAATACTTGTCCCGAAAAGCCGGGCATGCATCTTGGCAATTGTTTTATGAAACATAGCAAAATTCTTCTTTCTTTTCGTTTCCTCATGACAGAGGATCGTGACTATGACTATGTAGATTTTGTCTGTTTCCGAACCACGTCTTTCCAGCCATCCATGTCTTCTGCCGTCCACAGGGCTATAGCGAGGGTTGAATCGGTTGCCTCCTTCACTTGGTCGCTCCATCGTCGTGGTGACCGTCCTCGTCCTCACTTCCCTGACACACTACCCACCATTATTAGTTTTTCTAAATCATCTCCACCCCGGCCAGCAATGAGTCTGAAAAACTTTAGTATTTGCCCCGGACAGGCAGTTCACGAAATCCTCAGCATGCAACGCAAACACCACATTTCGAAGGCATCAATTGTGTCTCTTTATTTTGCGCAGCGTCCATGTTTCCATCTATATATATAAAAGTCAATGTTTCGCGTCAGGCGTCCAACGTCAGGCGTCCGGAGATGTCGCGATGTTCGGCCGCGCTCGGCGGCAAGCGAATCGTGGTGCTCAGCGGCTCGCCAGTCGCTATACGATGTGAGGGAAAGCGCACGCATCCTAACCTCTCAGCCCCACAGCAATACATCGCGTAGCTTTCTTTCTAACCACATCCAACATATGCCTCTCCAAATCAATCATTCATGTTTTCTAAAAGCGAGTACCCGCCAAGCAAAGCAATGCCCGACCTTGGATGCATCTTCACACATAACAAATCAATCAATATGTGTGGCATTGCAACGCATGCCAGGTATTCGCTAGTTTCGTATAAAAACACGGAGAATACGAGCGTTTGGATTAGGCGGAGTTTAGTAATTTTTGAGGTTTCGCGGTTCCTCCAGACAGGAATTAGTCTGGTCGTGGCATGTTTTGCCATTTGGGCACGTCTTATTAATTCTTTACCACATCCTCCGTCTTCACATATTTGTGACCCAAGGTAAATGAACTCGTGCACCGTGTCAATTTCACCCCAATTTAGGATAGTTTTTGAAGTACCTGTTCCATCAATTTTCACTATTTTGGTTTTCATCTTATATTATGAATAACTCACAGGATTCACTTACCCAGAGCCGTAACTAGGGTTATTAAGCACCCCTGGCAAGTATCTAATTTAACTTTAATACTATTATAATGCATGGTTTAAAATAATTTACAAAGATAATCCCAAAAGTACCCGATCTAACGTATAGATGGCGGTTATTGTTGTAAAAAAAGACTATGATAGAAAGTGTCAAGACGCTACATTGCTCCTGTAATCATACAGATCATAGAAAATGCTGCAAAAAGCTCTAAAAGAGGACAGAGTGGCCGTAAGGTTTATATGCTCAATCGGTCCGCTTTTCGAACCACTGATAAGACGAATGAGCGGCTCGCGATCGGATGCCATACTTGAGCATAATATGGCAGTTGTAATATTGATGAATTCTCTATCAGTGATCAGTCCTTGTATAGGTTTTCACAGTAAGACTTCTATCTCCTTGAGACACCTTACAACAAAATTACAGAGACTAGTATTTAAGAAATTATATTCATAGAAGTGTCAAAATATAAAAGTTTTATACATTAATTTGTGTGTGTAATGATTTTAGGTTAGGAGTACGAAACTTGCCAAAAGTGCTCCAAAACATCTCGAGTTGCTGGTTTGTCGCGCGAAAGAGTCTCAAGTGCAAAGAGTTAATAAAAAAGGTACATTCAACGATATGCAGTATGAAAATACAATGTGACTACCTTATATTAGGCAGATCAACTATAACTTTACAAAGCAAAACAGATTTTAAATAAATATTGTTTTATTTCAAACACGTAAAAGAAAAAGCATCTATAAACACCAGCTACTAAATAATTGTAAATATTACAGTTATCATTCTGTAATACAGAAATAAAACAAATTATTGATCATTTAACATTTTATTTTTTAATAAACTTCATTATTACCACTCAATGCCTCAACATCTAAATATTTATGGACAATTGGGATAACAATATTGGTGCAGGCTACAGATATATTACTAAATAGCATTTCTTGACTAGAGTGAAATTAAAACATTTTATTAAAAATAACAAGTATGTATATAATTGAAAGGCACCAGATAATTAATTATTTAAAAATAAAATTACTATGAAAACATTTTCAGACACATAGACTAAACCAAAATTAGGTAAGATTTACGTTTAGCTTCATCATAACACCTCACAGTCCACGCATACATTTACGAATGTTAATGAAACATCTCAAGGATTCTGTGTGCATACAATAAAACATTCAAACTTCAGATTGTATTATAATAAGTATACAATATGTTTATATAAATGCATTCACAAATCGTTCATTGCATTTCATTAAATCGTATAAATCCATGCACAGAATGTAAGCATGGAAGCTTACATTCAATGTAGCTTACGTACTAAAGTTATTTAAATGAGAACGAAAACATGTCAACGAGAACATGTTATTTATATTTAAAATAAGACGTGCAATAGATTTCCCTTTTAATTTTTAATATACAATCTAATTAATAAATTTATTTAAGAAAAAGTATCCACTTTACTTTGATTCGTTTACGAAATATACAGTTATTTACATATTTTAGGTATCAATCACTTACAAATAAATTTAACAAAAAATCAACATTAAACATTTACAAAATATAATTTCAATTAAGATCTAATAACAAATATAAACTACACTTTTTATATCATCAATATGAACATATTTAATTGTAGTTTATGTACTTATGCATACATACAATTGTTATACTTTTATTTTATTTTACTGTAAGTAAAATGAAATCAGATCTATTAAACATATCGCCGACATTTAGGCATTATTGTTTTGTATGTACAAGAACATTTTTACTGAAAAAATACTATGTACTTTAAATTCATAAAAAATAGATACATTTATAACAAAGAGGCAAACATTTAAATTATATAGTAATGCTCAAAACAATTTTCTACAACTACGCTTATGAATATAATTTGAAATACTAACAATCATACGATTTGGTTTATTCACAGCAGCAATTTAATTGTTCCTACTCAATTTCCATCTACATGACATATTATACTTTACAAAAAAATAAGATTACTGCTAAAAAATTAATAAATTATATCACTGTCTATACACATAGCAATTTTACCAAATATATTTACAAATTTTAATTCATTTGGTAGAAAAATATGGTCTGGAAATATTTCCTCAATTTAAAAATCACAAGTTTTTGACAATTCAATTTAAAATCACTACACTTCCGGAGACAAATGGCAGCATCGATCGCAGGCAGGTTGGCGTCGTAGCGTTGACTGGATTGTGCTATATTCGCGACCAGATCTGGGTCGCGTAGTGCTTCGATTACTGGTTTCATTGGAACTTATAGACGATATCGATAATGTTTCGAAATAATCTGACGTTTCGGATCCGCAACTGCTTGGACTACGAATAGTCCTCAAATCTGACGACGTCAATACTGGAAATATAAAAATAAAATTAAGCAACGAACGTTATATTATAAATGCCAAAAATGTGTCATGCGTTAAAATACCTCTATTGTGTCTCCTTAAAAATATCGGAACGCCATCTGAAAAATCTGACTTTAGCAGATTTGCTCCTTCGTGAAATTGGAAAGATATTTGTTGCATTGGATCAGAAGGTAGGTAACTAAAAAATAAAAATATGTTATTACTTTCAGACTTATAAATTACGTTTGCATTCAAAAATCGACGATATCTTACCTGTGGTATTTCAAAGAGCCGGTAGAAACGCCTGAATCACTAGAGCTGGATGAATCTCTATTTTTCTCCGATTTACTAGGTACACTCGATGATCTTCGAATTTTGACTGAATCTTTGAACTTGGCTAAGAAATTGCTATCGGGTTTGGCAAACTTTTCTGGCGTTTTAATTACAGGTTCTTTCTTCTCGACGGCGATAGTATTTATATTCAAATGCAACGGATTTTCATTTGTAAAATCGTACATTTTTCTTCTCAACGGATTTATTTCAAAAGAAATATCTTTTTGGCTGTTACTTTTAATAATATCACAAAATTCTTCAGCCTTTTTAAGAAAATCTGCCGAGCTAGACTTTCTTCTCGAGCTGTAATTCAAAGACGTATTGATTACTTCGTAACCGTTACTTTGCTTCGCTGCTTTATTGGCTCTGGGAAGAGTTCTCGTAGCTGCTGGCTCTTGAGGCTCCATGCATAAATAGTGTTGATGTCTGCGATAGCACGAATTCGCCGTGTTGTTATTTTCGGGTTCTGTATTTTGATTTGAATCAATCAACGGTTCATTCTTTAGAGTGTCGTCCATCGCTTTAATTTCGTCTGGGCTGAATCCAGCGTTCGTTAATATTTGGAATGAACTCTCAAATTCTTCCAGCGTACTTAAATTTTCATTTAATTCCGTAATTGATTCAACGTTAGTATAATTCAATTGAGAGGTAGGTATTAGGGTAACTGTGCTCGAATTTATGTCATCGTCTTTATCGAGATTAACGACAGGAACTTCTATATCGTTGATTGGATTATTTTCTAAAATATTAAGAGAACTCTCGACTGCCGCAATACTTGCAGAGCAATTGCAAAGTTTCGGGTCGTTAACGAGACATCTCAATTTTTTTGGCACATCATATAACGATTCATGATGTAATGTTTGGGGATTTTCCTAAAAATAATAAAAATTTAATTAAACCAATGAATAAATTATTATAAATCGGAATAAATTATATTAATATCTTAGAATAAATTGCGTTACCTTTATCAATGGCATGGGTGGTTTTGGTACATCATAATTTTCATACGGTCCACTGAATGATTTATGATTCCGCTGAGAAGAGCAGCAAGCGCACATCCTTCGAGAAATATCACTTGAATTCATAAACGATGCTAGAGATGAAGGACTTTTATAATTTTGACCCAATTCCTTCCAGGGCGTTGCTTTTGACATTGAATAATCGGATGCTCCTCCGCTCGATCTCGAATAAATGGACGCACGGTCCATATCTCGATGGCTCTCGTTCATAGAGTCCATGGCCCACGATGCACAATCTGATCCGTTCATATTTGGCTGTATACCTAATTGATTCATGCAGCCGATGCATCTACTGTTGTTGCTCATTCTTTGATCGAGTGATTCGCTGATGCTGTGTTTGCCAATTTGAACATCTATCACCGATGCAGACTCCCCGAACCCGATGCTGCTCTCGGCTTCCGATAACTGATCGATGCTCGTGTCGAATTCGTTACACTCGTCAACGTCTGTCAATCGTTTGTCTATTTTTAGTTTGAGTTGCTTTCTTGTATTGTCGTTGGCTATAAAAATATAACATACTATATTAATTGCTGATAAGATGTTTTTGATTATTTTTTTATTACAATAGAAACAAATTGCAATGATGAGTGCTCATCGTGATTTAATTGAATTTAGTTTTTTTATTCTGTCGAGCAGCACATGACTGAAGAGTGCAAAGTTCTTCTTTGTCAAAATTGTGTTTCATATTGTACTGATAAAAATTCATGAAACTTTTGCATAATAACATTTATATTTACCTATTGCCATTCTAGAATGAGCTGCTGATGCTTTCAGAGCATCTAATAATTTATCGGCACGGTCCGCTAGTAAGACCCAGGCACCTTCGGTCCGACCTCCACGAGCTCCGACTTCAAAGCAGAGACGACCTCCTTCTACTAAGCCATATCGTCTGAAATAGGATGACAAATGCATTTTAATAATTTGTTTACAAATTTTGTAAGAATATAAATATCGGGTATAGTTTAAAATGCGTACCTGAGATCTCCGATGTCCCAAGCTCCGATGACTTTTGGAGGCAGACCAGTGGTGAGACATAGACGAGCAGAACGAGTCACCACGTGTAATCGAACAGGAGCTCGAGCCACGCGACAAGCAGAAGGAGCCTGCGCCAACAGGGCAGGAAAGACGCGAGATTCAGCATCCGCAGCACCCAGGGCACGTGCAGCACGAGTCCGCCACTGTATTAGAGTTTCAACGCTGCAGAACGCCAACACTGGTGATACGTCTCGACAGAGAATGGCCAATGTGTTTGATTCTTTGTCCAGAGTGAATCCAGACTCCAATCCCAAGAACTGCTGAAGCGAAAGCGAGGCCTTGGTCTGCCCGTTCTTTTCTCTTTCTTTCACATCACGGTATAACTGCAGATGGACGCAATCTATAACAAATAAATTCATATTAATAACATGAATACATAATTTTAGCAGATTTGCAATGTGTAGAAATATATAGAATATTAACACATTGTTTGCGGAACCAAAAATAATCAAAAATGATTTGATAAATTATGAATGAGAATTAACCCTTCTGACAATGAAATGGTTTAATGTATTCCGATTAATTAAATAGGTAAAAAACTATTGTATGAAATATACTAATCTGGTTTTTATAAATATATGATTCGAGAAGATTTTCTGCAGCATAGGTAAAAAAAAAACATTTTTTCCAAACATATGATGCAAAAAGGATTCCTTTTAAAACAGGTAAAAATTCAGGTCAACGTAAGAAATATCATAAATTATTTTATGGAGCAAAAGGATTAAAAATTTTTTACAGGAAATTAAGAAAAACGTGATTGATCTTTTGAAAAAAAATATTTAGATCCAGCCGAACCTATTTTATTGGCTCTAGGTACATAAAAAATATATCTTTTTTTTCTCGAAATATAAGGATCCCGATTTTTTGTGTTAATATAAATTATTGTATCTTCTAATATATAAAAATTAATATCTGTTTGTTCGTATGCAATGTGCTGCCATTCCGTTCATCAGATTGCGATAAAACTTCGTCCATTTATTGCTAAGGATTGCGCGAGTGACATAAGCATAGTCTGATATATAAAAATCAATGTTTGTTTGTCCGTATTTAATGCGCTGCCATACCGTTCATTCGATTGCGATAAAACTTTGCCAACTTATTGTTTACACTTTCTCAAATAATATAGGCATAGTACAATTAACTTACGTTAGATATAATATATAAAAATCAACGTTTGAATATTTGTTCATATGAATGAAATAAAAATACTGTAATATCTTCAAGGGCAAAGAGCTAAAATGTGTCGACTTTATTGCCCGTACCAATTCGATTTTTATTGCCATCGAATGGCAAACATTTATTTTGGCAGATGCATTCATTATTCAGCTGCGCCCTAAGCAAATATTAAAAATAAATGCAACGATGGAAGATTTGCGAATTAGTCTCCATCTTCGGTGTTTTTCAACTGAGGCGTTCCGAATGGCCGTCATAAAATTAGGCAAACGACAGTGGCCGCTGTGAGCTGTCGCCGACATTTCAGAAAAACAAGAACGTTATAAAGCACCAAGATGTAATTGTATAGAAGGACGGAGGGAGCGAATGGACGCTGATAATGGAATATGTGGGATAGAGGGCTCGTAAAAAACGGTTTTCCTCCTTCGCAACAAAGGACCCGTCTATTTTCCTTGGAGGCGTCGTAAAACAGTAAACAATTTGATAAGATGTTAATGGCTCGATGGGCATCATAGCGACTTATTTGTTCCGCGACGTATACGTCGAATGTTGGACCCGAAAGTCGTCTGATCGCAAGTCTGAATTAGCGCTTTTACGGTTTGCGGATCTATAAAAACGAGGTTGTGATTCATCGACGAAGAATGCATTCCGTTTGAAGTATTTGAAGAATTTGCGACCGGAACACAGGTATGATGCCCGAAGGCTGTCGAGGACACCTAAACGGTTTCGCTTTCAAAGAAAAGTATCAAAGGTATGCAAAAAATAGGACAGGTCTTAACACTACCGTGGCCGCATCAAAGGATCAGACCGTTGAACGTATTACTTCAAATAGATGTAGCTTCAGCAGTTGCAGATATAGGTATATGCCCGATTTCCCGACAAATTATTTATTTCAGTCGCTGCAGATGAATACTTATATACTATAATACTTTGATGTGATTCGTAATTATATTACGGAGGAATACAAAAAATCTGAAGCCCGTATCTATTATATTTCATATCGATATTCCCATTATTAGAGTCGAGGTGTAGTAAATACATCACCGGTAGGGATGGGTTAATATAACAATGTATGAAAAATATATATGTACATTAACATAGATTAAACAGTTACTGTCTTTAGACGTCACCTACCTAACGACGTTTATTAATCCCGGGATTTATGAGCACCTAAAACTGCCCAGGATTCATACTCAACGCATTCCATTTAGATCGGTATTTTTTATGATTTTCAGATACAGAACGTTCCTATGGAAACACAGACAAACAGAATGCAAACAAATGGCCCGTATATAACGATCGTTGCGTAATTATAACATTTTTTTGCTATGGAATCGAAACAAAGCCATAATAAAGAATGAATTATATGATTTTATATAACGAAAATATCTACATTGCTGTAAGTCTTCGCGCTCTGATTGTTTTTATGGTCCGATTTTACTTATTCTCTTCCGTTCGTTTCAATAAAAGAATGCTTAAAGATATAAGCGACTAAGATCTGAAAAAAATATGTCACCAAGGAAAAGATTTCTTTATTTATGAGAGGTCAGCCCCTAATGGCATAACGATGCCGAATCCCCGCATAATTAATTCAAGCATGGCAAGCCCCAATTTTTGCAGATGTTAATGCAAGACGTCATCGTCGAATCAGTCTTCGACGCCATTATTGTTGTTTTACGACAATCAAGTGCGATAATATCGACACGTTGATAAAATAGATTAGTCAGAAAGGCAGGTGACTAGGAACGCTTTTATCGCATATCGCAATGTCAACACTTTATTGTTATTGAGGGTGAGAAATATTCGTCGTGTCCTGGTAGTACGTCGAGGACGTTATCGGTCAGAGGCAGCCATCACATTTCAACATCTTCAACAGGAGGCACAACCATTTTCTTCCAAGAGACACTGTGCACACACTCATAATCCTTCTAGTTTATTTAATCCCGCCCTATGTTGAGGATTAATAACGACCCCGTCTTTCCGACTAATAGCATCCAAGAATCATCCTCCGTGAGAGCGAAACTAATTCATTAATCATCCAGGATTAAATTCGAAAATAATTTCAAATGATAATGAACAGGGCGTGGTTAGAATTCGCCCGAGATACCATCGATAATGGAACAATTTGCGCAAAAAATCGCACTAATGAGTATCTATTGTTTGTAAATCCGAATATTATTTTAATTATATTGCTGAAACATCAACAATACAGGATCCCACGTAATAATACAATCAATTCGAAATGATTTAGGGTTACATTGGCGTATATATAAGAAACGATCAGACAGGATGTGCGCTGCCTCCCACAGCCATTCATGCGAATATTTTCATTTAAATTTAAATAAATTCATACTTATTCCACTTTTTCATTATGCATGCCGTTTGATTCATTAATAAATGCATTGTGTATTTTGAGCCTTGCCAAAAATATATTCTACATGCAAACATATCCAAGAAACGCTTCCATCTTCCGATTTTCACCTTTCAGCATAAATAAGATTTTAGGCCATGTTTTAATATATCATCGAAAAAGCAAACGCTTTTTATCTTTATCCCATTGGGGCATTCATCAAGTTTATGCAAAAGTTATGACACATTCTCTGAATCTGATAAACATCTTTTAAAATCAAATTATCCCGCTTTTTTGAATCACGTACGCCATTTTAATCCAAAAAATATATTAACAAAGTACATAATGGATGATAGAATTGATAATATTAACATGTTAAGTGGGCATGACGTATATATACGTCTAACGTTAAGTGCATCGAAATTGATTAGGACATATTTATACGTCTTCAAAATTGAGTCCTAAAGTAAGCGAAACTTTTTTTGTTGTTGTTTAACGAATGTGTGAGTTGTCGATGCATGTCGCATGATTGCTATTGTGTTGGGGTGGACGTGTACTTAGTAAACGGTGACTCGTAGCATAAGGTAAAATTTAAAGGCAAACTTATAGTTTTAAAATCAAACAAAGTATGGATATATTTTATTTTTTTAAGCTCTGTTTCCATTTTTTATGTGCTTTTGTTTGTTGTTTTGTATTTGTTGATTTCTCTATATGTTTATGTATCTAAATGAATTTAAAAAATATATGTTTCAATGATTTTTTATAAATTCTAAGCATCTTTAAAATAAATTAACAATATGAACGCACACCAGGTGGGCGGGACGTATATATACGTCCTAACGAAAATGTTGCGTTATTGAAATGGAACTTCCCCGCTTAATAGGTTAAATTAAAGAATGTAGAGTCCACACAGACACATAAATATCAACGTTATTCATGTTAAATCTGCATCAAAATATCATGAAGATTGCATTAAAGATAGACTTATTTTTGACATTTATAACATTTGTAAATAAATATCTTATACCCACAAGACTGAAACTATGTTGTAGCTGATTATAATAAATATTAAATGCATTTAAATATTGCAATGCTTTGAAAGTTGCAATACTTTAATCAAGTTCTCGCTCTACAACTTTAACAATTTCTATCAAAGTCCTAGCCAACTTGTATCGAAAGTAGATTATTTAACAATAATTAACACAAACTGCTTGTAGATACATCAGTTTTGTAGATTATAATATTATTGGGGCGTTTTATATAAATATGTATATAATTTTTATTAGCGACGCTGAAAAATCGCTCGCGTCAGATGCGCGCAGTGCCCCCGCACATAATGTGTTAAGCATTCATAATACACTTGAACTATTTTTTGTGCGGTTAAAATCGCACAAAAAAGCTATGACTTACATAGAAAAAGTGAAGATGCGTTCCATGGATTTTAAAAACCGCATAACTTTGAAATAGCTATATAGAATATATCCAAAATCGCATAAAAAAAAGTTATTTAAAAAAAAAAAACAGGAATACAATAAAGCAATAATAAATAGCATTTTTGGTAAGATTTAAAGGTTTTGTGTAGATTTTTTTCTTTCAAAAATATAATTAAAAATGTCGCATAACTTCGAAATCACCCAAAAAAAAAGTCGCACAAAAAGAGGTTTGAGTGTATTCTCCGAATAATTGCTCCTTCATCCATTCAGTTTTTGTATCAAAGTCTCAGAAGATTTCCACCGAATAAATGAGCTTATGGAAAAGTCTGAAAGCACACTTAGGCTTAATAAGGCTATACGCTAGCATTTGATCATCATTCAAAATACTTTATCAATAAATATGTTGAAAACCTAATAGTTGACATAATTTCTGAGATAACATAACATACTGGCGCCACCCATTATAAATTATATGACTATTTACGGACCTAAACATATGATAAATGCATTTTAACTGGTCTGCTGCATCCGCTGACATTTTAATTTGTGGTCGTTACACTATTCCGAACCTATTAAAAACCATGTAATTCGAAAGACATAGTGTCATTAGTTCAGAAATGAAAATCAAGCACCTCATTTACATATCGTTTGAATAAAAACAATTTGTTAGCCGGTGTATTTCTTAATCCATGGAAGCAGTTGTGGAGTAAATGGTGTCATATCATCACTGAGAAGGTCGAATTACTCCTCGAACAAAGGTTTTTAATATTTTTCTGGCATTGGTATAATTAGTAGCGACTCTCTCAAATGAATGAGACTCAAACACGACAAGAAATTCAAATAAGACATCCAAACAAAGCATCAAATGGTTCCGATTTTTTTTTTAAACGGTACAAACAAACATTCGATGGTACGTCTTGTTATTCATTGTTTATTCAGTTAAAAGTGTCGGGCTCCATTAGCATAATGACGGGGTACAAGATTGTTAAATCTGAATGTACGAATTCGTTTTTCGGACTTGTTTTCCATCCAATCGCAATGTAAATTCGATCTTCGATTGGATGTATAACCTGGTGATCTGATAATTTATATACAAAGGTTCCTCGATGAATAGTATTTGCTGAAGGCTGAAATAACAAGACAGACGGTCTATCGGCGTGAACATGATTGTCAATAAATCCAATTGCAGCTGGAAACTGCAAGCTGATGTTATATGCAATATTGCAGAATAGACTAAGCATAACTGCATTATTCGGAGTATGGCCAAAACGCCATTTAACGATTCTCCAGGATCGGGGGCGATTCAAAAATAGCATCGTCAAATTGACATTTGACACATGAATCGCATTTGGGTGTCAAAGATTGATGATAAACATCGAGCGAAAAACGTCTCATTACTCACCAATCACGACGTTACGTTGCAAAATTGTGTTTCCTCAACTCTTTCTTTTAACCCTATAAATACCGTGCGCACATGTATGTGATTCTCATCGCTTCAACTTTATACACACCAAATACAATACAAATAATACAAAAGTATGCTTGTAATGAGTGATTTTCTGGTGTGGGTCAAATAAGACACATACCAGAAAATCCACCAGTTAAGTATGTAATATAATAATAAATAATAAAAATTTGATTATAATATGTACGTTGGTTTGTTAGAGAATTGTGATATTTTAGAAAACTCATTTGATCCAAATTCTCTAATTCTTAGCCGTATTTATAGGGTTAAATATCATTGAAGATAATTTCCCTGAAGCTATTAAATCCCTTTCGACAAATTGTATTTGAAACGGTCTCTTTCTATAATTACAGCCAGTGTAGATAATTATTGTTTATTTCAAAAACGAAAAAAACAACAGTAATAAATTTAATTCGAGACGCAGTCTGACAAAAACAATCTGTGATAAGTTTGACACTTTTTTGAGTCCACAAAATGAATAAATCCACCCGAATATTTCCATTATCTCGCTCTTATCAAGCGACATAAATCCTTCACATGATAAATACAATATACATCTTATCCGTAAGTGCGCTATTATCAAGCGGGTGATATTTTTCATATTCAATCCTTCCTATCCGAAAAAAATAAAATATTACAAGCTCCCATCACAATAAAATAAATATCACGCTATCAGCAGATATCCGTTATTGATTACAGGTCCAGAGTGAAATATCGTCACATTTTATCGAAGATATTGATGCACTTCACGGCGACGGCGACGTGATGCGATAAAAAGTAATGACTTCACGCTTTTCCTGCGCCCGATATTAAACGAACGACAAATCGTCCGAAGAAAATGTATCCGAAGAAAGATTGAAGGTTGCCCTTCCAAAATGACTACAATCAGTCAATCGGGCTGCGATGCAGGTAGTTGCAGTAAATTTGCAGCAATCGCGACCAAACTCTGAAAAGCGGTATACAAATAAAAATTGAACACTTTTAAACCATAGACTGCTAAGATGCGATATATTGTAGATTTGCGTACCGATCGAGAACTGCCATCAACGTCATAATTGCTTGAATATAGCGATTGACTTGGATATGTCGTTTTTTCACAACATAGGCAAGTCCTGGTTCTTTTATAGCCTGTCGATTTTCAGCTCTTTTGATAGTAACTTTTAATATTTTTTTCCAAAATCTTGTAGCAATTCTGCGTGTTTTTTTTTTCTCCAACTAGTGATTTGCCCCAAAAACATTCAAAAGTTCTCCACCATTGATTGTGGCTAGGGAATCCAATCCCGAGCCAAAATTTCGATCCCGGGATTTCATTATACAATCCCGGGACCAGTCCCGGGATCCCGGGATTGGGATTTTCAATATTTTAACAAATTATCTTGATGAATTTGATCAAAAATTACTAATAAGTCCATTTGTTCAATATAAAAAATCACATGAAGACCAAAGAATTTTATTTATTTAAGAAAATATAAAAATACAATTCAAAAATAGATAAATAAAACACTAAAAAATTCAAACATTATTTTGAAAATATGCCCGAAATAACATTAACATTAAACATTAGTGTTTCATCATTTATTCTGGATCTGATTTTGGAAGTCAGACAACTTGCTGCTGAAAATGCACGCTCAGCTTCCACACTCGTTGAAGGTATCGTCATCAGATATTTAAATGCTAGTTCGAGTTGATGATCGCGTGAGCCCTCATTTTCGTATAACACCATCAATGTGACTGATAAAATTCTTTTCTGCTGAGACACGGACTAAATATCGCAAAATTCCCGATTTCCCAATAAATTATTTATTTCCGTCGCTGCAGATGAATATTTATATACTATAATACTTTGATGTGATTTGTAATTATATTACGGAGGAATACAAAAATTCTGAACCCCGTATCTATTATATTTCATATCGATATTACCATTATTCGTCGAGGTGTAGTAAATACATCACCGGTAGGGAAAGGTTACTATAACAATTTGAAAAACATACATGTACGCTATTTATATATATATACATAGATTAGACAATCACTGCTCCTATGCGTCGCCTTAGTTCGCCAATTAGTAATTACGCCACTGTTTCCAAGCGTCTAGATTTCTTCGGGGATGTCTCAATTTAGTAGCCTTCATCGTGTTGGTGAGGTGTACGATTTCTGTTAGATAAAAATTTAAATCCCGGGATTTTCGAGATTATGTTTTCTAATCCCGGGATTCTTAAGTACCTAAAACTGTCCGGGATCCCGGGATTGGATTCCCTAATTGTGGCCAGACAAAAGGCAAACTTTCAAACTTGCAATGCTAAACATCCAGAAGTAGAGGAAGCTTTGAATACGTGCTTTCTTCGGGAAAGAAACAGGCATACACCTATTTCGGGGCCTATATTGGCCATGAAAGCAAAGTTGTTTTAGTCCCTTACTAGCTACAAGGAGACTTTGTAGCTAGCAAGGGATAGTTAAAATGCTTCAAAAATCGTCATGGAATACGTTTGATGACGGTAAAAGGTTTTTTTTATTTATTATAACTGCTATGGCAATTGTTTATGGCGTTAATTCTATAATACAAAACCTTGTGTTGTCTATGTATTTCTAACCATTTTTATATTTTTTCGGATTACAAGCACACTCAAATCTCTTTTATGCGACTTTTTTTTGTGCGATTTTGAAGTTATGCGGTTTTTTTTCTTTTTATTTAATTTCATAAAGAGTACGTGTCGAGATATTTTGAATAAAATAGGAAATAATCGAAAGAATCGCTTTTTTTGCATTTTTCCAATGTTTCGACATTTAAAAATATATTCTCCAAAGTAATTTCCAAGATTACAACTACTTACGGAGTTATAGCTATTTTGGTGACGCGGCAATTTGGCTGGTCCTACCATAATGAAATCTTTTAACGCGTTTTTCTCCAAACTACTTTTTTCAACGCGGTTGACATCATATCTCAAATTTTAATTAAATAATTTAATTCAAACTGGGCACGAATATTTTCTATATAGCCCTCTATTATTCCTACCAGATTTATGTCAAAATTTATTTTTTAACTATTTAAAAAAAATAAAGCCAAAAAATGACTTTGATTTTTTTTTTTTAACAGTCACCATTTTGTATTTTTTTTTAAATTAGGGACTATAGTGACATCTATACTAATTATGAATTATATTGTTGGAAAAAAAACACTGGATTTACTATTTTTTCCGAAAAAGAGAGCGATTTTGAATCACATCGAAAATCGCAACGAAAATTATAATACAACGATGATTTGAAATTTGAGTTTGTAATTAAAATAATTAATATTTCTCTAGTTCGTTTGAGATGCCAGATATCAGACATCCTTAAAATTTTACCAATGATGCAAGACTGTTTTGTATAAACTATTTTTGTACGCTTTTCCGCGGGATGCATCTACCGCTCAAAAAAAGATTTAAGTATACTTCTTTCCAAAAACAAAAATCGGACTATATATATAATTTTTAATATGCCTTGAATTTTTAAATCAATATACTAGAATATTTGGTCTAACAGTCAAGTCCAGTTGTGTGTGATTATGGCGACAAAAGCTTTCATTTTCCCACTGTTATTTTACGATATTTATTCGCTCTTTAATGAATAGAAAGGGATTTCAAATCGATATACTGTTGGAAACATCGATTGCTTTCAACTACTATTAGCTGCCATTATTCGTCAGTAAAAAGTATAGTAAATACGAAATCGATTATCATTATGAAGGATTAAAATAAATTGAATAAGTTTACAAAACCAATCGAAAAACGAACGAAAAAAGAGATAAATATAGGATATGATAACAACAAACGATTGCGAATATGTGCTACAATAAAGTATGGAATTAAATACATAATATATTATGTACTATATTTTTATATAAAATAAATGTTCTCTAGTAATCTTCGACAGTATTTAAAAAAAAACATCTTAGCAGCCTGGTGGTTAATTAAAAATACGTTTCGAGGACATGGACGAAAAATATTAGGTTAGGTCCAAATTCAGAACTGTCAAATCTATTCGAATACTGTTACATCGATCTTCGATAATTTGGTTACACAAAAGGCGTACATATTTGAATACACATGGAATTTAGCGCCTCATCGTACATTTTCCAGGTCCGATGTGTTAAAATATTTCGTTTAACGCATAATGAGGCGTTTGCGGTCTGACGTTTACATTATTCGTTGGCCATAACACAACTTTCCGCCGTAAATTATTAGCATTCCGTACACGCAGATTTCGGGGATTTGCGAACAATAAACTATTTAATTCGTTTGGCAATTTCGCCGATTCGATTTAACTTGAGCACTAAATATGAATATTCGTAATGAAGCATTTCAATTACTGTCACTTCGGTACGATTTAATTAATTACAACACGGGTCAAAACTGCAGACGAGGGTGTACTCGGCAATAAAAGTTTATTAATTAAAACACATGTTACGCACAAATCCCCGGAGAATCGTTCTGCCGAATGTGCTTGAATGTATATCTAAGCTTTTAAAAAATATTATTTATTAGGACGCGCGTGACGTTTAATTAAATTGCGTCAAAAAAAAAATCCCCCCCTAATTATACATTTCTACGTCGAAATTAAATGATTTATTTAATTCGTTTGATATCTGATGGCAAAGTTTCGATCCGAGAGGCATTAAGCTCTCCGCTTCGAGTTGTTAATTCGAATTATTCTCCGACAAAAGATTAAAACGTCGAAGAAAAAAATCAAGGCAAAGACAAGACGGATTCGACTGCTGCGGAAAGTTTTACGACGAAAGTTCGACGTTCGACGACTGAAGTTTATGAAGCGTCTGGAGGCAAAATCCTGAAACAAAAAGGCGCTTTCCATAATTTCTATAGAGTCGCACCTCAAACGTATAAAAAATTGACCGCAAAAGCAGTTTGCGCAAAAAACCAATTTATGCAAGAAAATTTCGTCGATGATAAATATCACATGGCGAGAATCACGAACGCATTACAATAATTTAATCGGTGGCAACACTGAGCGATTTTTTCAAACATATTTTTAAGACTCGCAATACAATATTTCATATAAATCGATGCTTCTCAATCCATATCATTGTTTTTTTTTTAATATTAAATATTGATGAGATTTATTCGAGTTTGAGAGCGCCTGACTTCATTTAAATTTCACTAGACAAGATGCAAATTACTACTCACTTGGTACAACTACCGACATTATTACATATTGTAAACTTTAGCTACTGATTATTATTTGAAGCTTTGGATTCGTATCGCTTTATAAACCTCATTTATACGCTTTAAATAATTTACAGACGTTTAAATTATAAAAAAAATATGCTTGTTTCATAAAAAATCATGAATATCGAATGAACATGAATGGTTTCTTTTTAATTTCAGTGTTTTCGTATCTAATAAGAAATGCGGTTAAGAGCGTGTAATTTGAGTAGCGTGAGAACGTGACTGCTCAAGTAGCCCTCGCAGTCAAATAAGTATACACTTTCATTCATGGAAAGAAGATTTTTGACCTCCCATTAATTATTAATCCATTTAGAAAAAAATAGGATGGTAGAAAGTACTTAATTGTATTTATAATTTCCATTTTGAATTCTCCCTAAATGATATAGCAACGTGAAAATCTAAGGCGCAGCAAACAATGATTGAATTGATTAAATAAACATAGTTGGCTGAAACTGAGAACTGTTATCCTGATGCATAAATTTTTAATCAGGAGCATTTGTCGAGTTTAAGACAATTGAAAATGTATAGTCCTATAAATCGTATTCCTTGATGCGACCTAAATCTATTGAAATCTACTACGTATCGTCGTGCTCATTTATTATGGAAATGCAATGAATAATGTAGAATATTAGAGACAATATGGCATTTGTATTGAATAGCTAAAAGTTCCGCTTTTCGGCGCTTCGCCCATACGGCATTTCATGGATATTATTAAGATAGACTTTGAATTTAAGGTATTAGCAGAGCCGTAACGAGTGTATAAACGAAGGTGAAGAAAATCCACAAAATTGTATTAGATGCGCGAGCTAGCAGATATGGTAGGCCTTTTAAAAAATGGTATACGTTACATATTGACTGAAAATTTGGACATGTGCAAGGTGTGCACAAGATGGATCCCGTGTTTGCTCACAATGGAGCAAAAACAGCGACGTGATGATGTTTCAATCGAGTGTTTAGCGATATTTCACAGCAAAAAGGTCGAGTTTTTGCATCAATTCAGGATGAAATATGGATACATCACTTCACACTTGAGACAAAGGAGCTTGAGGACTCTCAACTGACCCGAGCTGTTTATTGGTTCCGCTATTCGGGTCCATGCCAATCTGCTCAACAAAAATGCACAGCAAGGAGCAAAACCTGTATTTAATATCGGCGCTCCAAGGGCGAGGGAGATAGACTTTGTAGCTTGAAACTAAATAAAGCTAGCTGAGATAGCTGTATAAATTAGTAAGATAGATAGACAGTTTTTATGAGGAGGAGAGGGAAGACTACACATATTCGCGACCTCATTTGGTGCGAGCCATCTATCTAAGTTAGCCTCCGAGGGAGCTTCCGTGGTCGTACAGATCATAGAAAATGCCGCAAAAGGCCCTAAAAGAGGACGGAGTGGCCACAATGTGGGTGTGTGCAATCGGTCCACTTTTCGGACCACTGATATGACGACGCCATACATGAACATGTCTACAAAACAATTACGAACTCTCATTACAAAACAAAGTTGTCCAAAGAAGATTGATAGAGTGGGCTGTTTAAATTTTACAATTGATCGAAAATATTATTGTCTTTATTTAATTGCTGGCTTATGCCAATTGGGTCGACCCAATGTTTGAGCGATAACAAAGAAAATGGATTAGACAACTTAGTGTATATTATAAAAACGGACAGAGTCAATCAGTGTTGATTCATGTAAAGTAGAATGGCAAGTAAAATAAAAACCAAATGCAACTCTCGACCGGGTCGGTATTCTGCATTTTGCACCCTAAGCCCAGTTACGCCCGTATTATACAATGCAAAAAACAATTAAAGTAAACAAGTTTGAATGCAAAGCAATGTTATATCTTTATAAGAAATTTCCGCCAAAAATGAGACATAGCGATACATAGACGTTGAACTTCAGTCAGAAATTATGCACTTGACGTGATAGCACATTTTACATCGTGTCTGCGTGTATCTTATAGAATTTACCATATATTATTTATTATGGCAAAAAATGATAATTTGAATTTATTCGTGGCAATTAATTTGTTTGATTTTATGTAGGAATATTTGAGCGCCAAAGCGGCACATCGCCATTGATACCAACCTAAAAAATCTTCAACGTCTCGAATGCAAAGGAGAAATAATTACCAAACGTAAAAGTGACACACCGACTCGAATTACGGCGGCAATTAGCCTGATTAAGAATTATTGGAGCGATCAATCTCGTCGATGTTATAATTTTGACAATCGCCATTTGTAACGGGAAACGCTCGCTATAATTCCAGCCTCGTATCGCTGCAGAATGACGATTGATGATGAGCACGCTTAGGAAATACGAAAATACGGGAGCCGTGGAATCAAATCTGAGGATTTTCAACGAGGCACCGTCGACATGTCGCCGAGAGAGATCCGTAATACATTATGGAATCACCGCTTAACGATGCTGGCATAATAACACATAATAGCCTTCAACGTTCTCGGAAAAATAAATTATTTATTCCACGGATAAGTACGAGCACACGAGACGTCGATCCGTCTTCTTCTTCATTTAATCGATCGCACCGAAGGACGTCATAAAATATCGAACGTGATTAACATCAGCGAAAAATGTCGTCGATGTAATCGACACTTTACTTTTCAAACGACAGCAGCTTCTTCTTTTTCTTTCGGATCGATTCCATTGCATTTGAATCTTGGTCATAATCTGAGCTGTTATGCCGCGATTTTAAAATATCAATTTTGACGTCTATCACAAAATGGCATCGAAATCGAGTCGGATGAATGGTCGATCGTAAAATTGTTTACAAAAATCATTCATTCGGAACGACTTTACGAGCTTCCGAATCGAGTGTACGAAATTTTAATGACACTTGCCTTTCAACAACATTAAACAGCGATTACAACACGTTATTCCATAATTTAATTGATTTAGCATGTCAATCAATATAAAATGTGTGTAATTGAAAAAAAAGTGATTTTAAACGAATCGCACATGATTATCGTGTGTGCGTGGAATACACATATTAATTACGAGTATCGATGTTATTTTTTTTTTACAATCAGCACACATTTGGATGATTGCCGACTGTCATTTCAATGTCATCCATGATCGATATGTTACGATCACGTCGAACGACATTTATCTGAAACGTCTGGATTTTCCTCGTCTATTTGTATCGATCCATCAATACTACGGATCGCAGTCGATCAATACTACGGATCGCAGTCGATCAATACTACGATGAATTTTAACGACAACTGTGATCCGAATTAATAGCGAGCGATAACACCGTCATTAAATGCACATATTGCATTCGTACGGGTATTGAACAATTTTAAATGAAATGAGATAAAGCACTGTTTTACCTCGATCATAATGATAGATAGCTAAAAAATCGCAAAAGAATGACAGATTACGCGTGCCGGAAGCGCGCAATTAAGCAAATTGCAGTCGCAAGTTCAAATTTTTCGACCATGTTCCATAGACAAACATAAATGTCATTTGGAGCTATTATATTGCGAATACAAATTAATTCGGTCCGTTTTAATGATCAAAAATGCATCTATTTCAGAACAAAATAATTCACAGATTAATAGAAATATTGTACATCGTTCGGTTACTACTTTATCCCACCTCATAGGCAATTTTCGAATTCAATCTCGAAAAAATGTCTTAGTGGTTAAAACAGTTTAATGGTTGACCAAATGAGAAACGGCGAAGAAAATATTGGATGACCGTCTATTGTAAGTGCGCGAGCTCACAGACAAGGTAAACATTTCAAAAAATGCTGTACATCGCATATTGACTGAAAATTTGGACGTGAGAAAGCTTTGCGCAAGACGGACGCCGCGTTTGCTCACAATGGAACAAAAGCAGCATCGTGATGATGTCTCAGTCGAGTGTTTGGCGATGTTTCACAGCAATAAAGCCGAGTTTTTACATCAATTCATAACCATGGATGAAACATGGGGGCCCATCACTTCACACGAAAATGTCGTAAAACGCTCTAAAAGAGAAGTGACCTATGTATTCAACCGGTCCGCTTTTTGGATCGCTTACACAACTTATGCCGGCTGGAAATGACACAATGTTGATAACGAAGAAAAGAAAGATTAGACAACTTAGCATATATTATAAAAACGGACAGTCAATCAGCGTTAATTCAACTCTCTCGTTGATGTTGAGAGCGTTGATGCGTAGTATATTTTTTTCTCATCCTCAGTCACAATCTGATGTAAAAAAACCTTTATTTATTGCTTTTGAATCAGGTGCTCGCAAGTGAAAAATCGCCTTTCGGTTTTTATTTTACTCAACCATTCAACTTTACATGAACCAACACTGATTGACTCTGTCTGTTTATATAATATAATGTAAAGTTATCTAATCCCTCTGTTCAGGTATGGCATCCGATCGCGAGGCGCTCATTCGTCATATCAGCGGTCTGAAAAGCGGACCGATTGAGCATACAAATCACTCCGTCCTCTTTTAGGGCTCTTTGCGGCATTTTCTATGATCTGTACAATCACGGAAGCAACGTAGCGTGTAGATATTTTCTAACATAGTATTTTTTATAACAATAACTGCCATCTATACTTTAAGTCGGGTATTTTTAGGAATATCTTTATATATTATTTAAAAATACCATGTGTCTCTAGTAATGCCTCCAATTCTTTGTTTACGTTTTTTTTTTTTTGCTGTCCAGAAAGCTTTGCTGAAATCACCATTCTCGAAATGTCAAAACCATTCGATACTTGATTTATCAGTTGGAGTATTGTCACCATAAACTAAAATCAGCCAGGACCATCTTTTGAAAACGGACTGAACTAATTCGTACTCCTAATATTTGAGTGGGAAATATTATCTTCATCGAAATACATGGCGCTGTAATTAGGCGAAGAAAGTCCGGAATTAAAGAATATATTCTCACAAAAAAGAACTTTTCTCAGGGCTCCCAAAGGGGAAAATATCAGGAAGCGGACCATATGAAGCGTCAATTACATTAGGCGAGTTTACTAGCTAGACCTGCGCCTTTTGCCCACTAAATTAATGTAATTGACGCTCGGCGTTATAAAAACCGTGCTATTTTTGTGTGGCGATAAAGAAAATGGATTCAATTCTGCCTTTCCATGATCGACAGCCTCGGGCATCGTCTTGACCGACAAAAGGTATGAGATGCTGGCTGCTGGCACAATCACCACATTGTGCGGTCCTTAGAGGCATTGTTATCCCCACCGAATTTGTGCAGACAGCTGCTGTTCCACCGAGAAGATGCCTCGGCTAAAATCGTGACGAGAAATAGAGCACCGCGACATCTCACACACCTCGGCTTGCATGGCTTACGAATATCCGAGGATATTTATTGGCTTTTCAGATGTGGTAATGGCGGTCCGATCCGCAGGTCTGGGGCAATCGTTTTAATGGACATCGTATTGCAAAGAGCGTGGCCATTTCGGAGGCTTTTCGATAGATTTTTTTGCAGTAAGCGAGATTATTTACGGTTATTTCTATAACGGTTTCGTACCGGAGTGTGCACGTTATCTTTACGGCCGACATATTATCAAGAGCTCTGGCGATAACGCGACCTAAAATTTTCCTCTGCAAAATAACACTATTGGCACGAATGAAATTGATAATGGAATAGGGATAGTAATATACTGGAACCTTCGATAGATTCGTTATTGTTGCGTTTTCATTCCAGCTGGACCTTTTTGTAGCCGATCCTGGATCTCCCCATTGAGTTCCATCAACCACTGTACGTTACACAATCTACTGATAGATTCATATTTCAACATTTGCAATAATACCACATGGCCTGTCTATTCACATTCTAACCAGTAAAGAATGGTGACAATTTCATCATCGATTTGATTCTATGACCATACTACCTTTTGTTGTATTTGTCATAATATTACAAATCTTCAGTTTTATGATGATTACATTTCAACACATATTTTGCGGGAAATTTGGATATCGCACTCGCCGTTTGCAGGATACTGTAATCTCATTTTTAAAACAAATCACGATCGCAGGGTGATAACGATCCTGTTTATTTCAATACATTCATATATTTGAGCAATATCTATGAAAACACATAATATTTCTGAAATCTGAATACAAAATACCTCGCTTAACCCATTCAGCACTGAGAACAGACATGCTATGCTCTAATTTAAATCAACTTTTCTATCAACACCTCGCAGCGTTTATAAAGCTTTTTTGATGTGAATGAACCTTTACACTATTGATATTGTTCGGATTTTATTTAAGAATTTAAATAAAACAGCTTTCACCACACTGCATAAAAATAAAATACATTAGCACATAATAATCGTCCATTTCTTCGCGTTCAATTTTTTCGTGATTAACAAAATTACTTTCTGCTGAGACACGGACTAAAACTCGCAAAATTCCCGATTTCCCGACAAATTATTTATTTCCGTCGCTGCAGATCAATACTTTTATATTATAATACTTTGATATGATTCGTAATTATATTACGGAGGAATACAAAAATTCTGAACCCCGTATCTATTATATTTCATATCGATATTCCCATTATTAGAGTCGAGGTGTAGTAAATACATCACCGGTGGGGAAAGGTTAATATAACAATGTATGAAAAATATATATGTACGCTATATATGTATACATAGATTAGACAGTCACTGTCCCTAGGTGTCGCCTACTTCGGTCTTTTCTCAAATCCAAGCCAAAGTTTTCATCGCTATACAAACGAAATACAATGATTATTATTAGATCTTTAAATGTATTTTACACTAGTCATCGAAATTAATCAGGCTTAAAATAGCCATATTGTTCAGCGTTCCATACGTGATATTTTATCAATATTCACGTGAAAAATAGATATACACACTTGACATAGCAAAGCGAAATGATAGTCTGTATGAATAATCAATAGTTATATCATTCGTGCCCCGATAAAAGCGACCGACAAGATACGAGAGGCCCAAAATAATGATTCAAAAGTCAAAAATAAAATATCGCAAATTCCAATGCGTTTATAGAAATTAAGACCGGTTTAAATAAAAATCACGTATTGAGATAATCGACGTTCTTCGGCATGCAGGCTGCTATGACACGATCATCTCAGTGGACCGCAGGCATGGATTCATTACAATATTGAATGAGCATGATGATGATGAATGTGATAAAAATGTATGCAGCATTTGTAGCAATCTTGGCAGTGTGTGAGCTCATTTGAAATAATGACGTACTCATGTGAAGAATGTTGAATTTGCATACGTGTATTGACAGTGTAAGGAATCGTTTTTCTTACGTTGAAAGTCGAGGCTTTGATCTTGATACGTTTACTTGATACATCGTTTATTGTGACATTTAAGATGTATGCTTAAAAATGTCTTTGTTCGATTGATGTATGTATACCAAGAGACCGGGCGATAAAGGCGCATAAATAAGAGACCGGTTCTTCGAGTGTTGATTCATATCCGATATCGAATTTAAGCGATCTCCATATGAATTTTTATCATGGGAAATAGTTTTCATGTTTGATTGGTAATTTACTTCCAATCTTCCAATTTGTATTTGTCTTATTCTAAAGCGAAGTTTTGGATTTATCGAAATATTTTCAAGGAATACATTACAATAAACAACGAAAAAGGATTTCACGGCAATAAAATAACCAAGGAGGTCGCCTTTGGTTGAATACATGAATACGCAAGTTTTTTTAAGTCACCACAACAACAAATAGTTGACGATGACATAAGCCCAGAATTAAAATTCCGTGTACGGCCTTTCGAAGAAAACATTTGCATCCTGGAAACGCCTCTGTCGTGACCTAAGATCTTTTACATTATCCACGTGCATGCTAATAAAATCATATTTTTATTGGGTTAGGGCTATTTTGTTTGTTGTAGAAATCGGGACTATCGAAGAAGGTGGATTGAAGGCTTCTTCCGCTTGTAAAAATAGTTTTGTTTGAACGTTTAAAGACGTCGGTCGACGTCGGTGATCCTTTGAAGATGTTTATGAGAGATATAATTTGAAGACAATGCATTTCATAGAATGCACTCTGTCTAGCTGCTGAAGGGACTTTCTTTAGCGTTTCCGATTGTCGCATAAAGACGTGATGAGATTCCAAGAAAAGCATTTCAGTATAATCTCGCCACAGCAACAATGAAATCTTTAAAGGCTCAAGTATGCTCACCGCAAGTCTGAGGGTCAAATTTATCTCTTGTCCGTCAAGACTTGCACATATTTTAATGGCCACTCAAATGGTTAATCACATGCAGCTCACTTTCCGACGACGAAGACTTAACAATGCCTGCCATTCATCCGCAGCTTGTTTTAAGTGCCTGAACTTACATAAAATCTCGCTTTGACCACTCCAGAGTCGAGTGACTTCATTATCGCTCTCGGCGTCATAAAACCATGCTGCAAGAATTTGCCATCGATCAGCGCCAATATTCATCAGGTCAATTCGGCCATTTGATGCATGTGACCTTTTAATGTGGCATGGGAGATCCTCCTTGAAATCGGATGAATCTATCCTGCTTGTGGTCAATTGAAACTTTCCACAGCGCAGACCGGTGGTAATATGCAAAGTCCGCAAACGGGCATGTAGTATAGGTCGTAAACGATCTTTATTGGATGGTTCGAAGCTACATATAAAACCCTGGATCCGATTACAGACCGCAAATAATGCATTCAAATTAATGCAATTTGATATCAACCGTAAATATCGCAAACCAACGAATCGTTGGACATGTTAAAATCATAAATTATTGCCTGTGGTGATTATCAATAATAAATTCTTTAGATTATTTTAATAATCCTAAGATTAAATGTTGTGCATTATTCAAGCAAACAATGAATCATGCAAAAATCAACCCGCCTAAAACAGATCAGCGATGCCTTTATCGACGAAAATCTTGAATTATGTGATATAAATTCTAAGCATATTGAAAAATTAATACATAAGCAAGAAAAACAAATTCCATTCAAGAGATTATAATCAACCATTTGACAAAACATCTCGAATTCAATGCTGCATTGGGGTGCATCCAAGCGCAGTGCCAAGATTCAGCTGCACGCGCTGCCTGCACCTGTCGATGGTATTGTTAGCCTTATATTTGCGAATAGGCAACATCTGTCCCCAAGTTAACTATAAATAACTATAGCTGTAAATAACGATTCACTCCATCTTGATTTCAAGAGCTTACACATTCGCACAATCGAATAATAGAACTCTAAATAACGACCCTATGTCAGAACAACCCTCAAATTTCGATAGTCTGATTAAATACATTGAATACTAAAACAATTCATAAAAGAACATGACGACTGATGATATTGATGATAATTTAAGACGAAAAATGATGAAGTAGGAGTTGATCAACAACCATGTTTATTTCTTGGCGTGTTATATCGAATGGAATTGCTTCTGTTCTCTCGTCGAATTCCAGCAAGAACGTATTCCTCTGGAAAAACAATCAAATAGACACCATTACCCGAACAAAACAAAATCGAAACACCTCATAAATAATTCATCCTACGGGATGCATCTTCCCAGTAGCGGGAGTGCGCTTCTGTTTGAATGACCGATACGTGAGACCGGGATGCGTCAATAAAAAAAAATGAAAACTAAATGACGCGTTCGAAGCGCGACGTGCATACTAAATTAACAATGCATCGATGCACTTTTACCAGTCACCTCTCGGAGAATGACTCTCGTAAACCTGAAATATATTTAGAATTTTGGGTCAAGGCTCTTTCAGATCGCTTTTGTAATTCATGCATATTTCGAATTATCAATGGTAATTCTGCATGCTGTTTGCGTGCTCATCGAAATAGAGGCCTTATCAGAATTATGGAATTACAAGAAACTCTTCCGTTCAAAGGCGACGATTATGAAAGGATTTAGCAACTGCAGATTAGTATTAGTTAATGGCATTCAAAAGGATTCTATATTTGTATGTCCGCCGCTTATCTGTAAGGACCGTCGCAGCGTGTATGAAACTTGTACATAAATAAATAAACACTGTCGATAGCATACAATATTCGTTCATTTCCTCAAGTAAACATAAACAATACACTTGAAATCGATGAATTATATCTAGGGAATCCAATCCCGGGATTAGAAAACGTAATCCCGAAAATTTCGGGATTGAAATTTTTATTTAACAAAAATCTTACAACACGTTGAAACACTGGAAACAGTGGCGTAATTACTAATTGACGAACTTAGGCAACGCCTAGGGACAGTGAATGTCTAATCTATGTATACATATATAGCGTACATGTATATTTTTCATACATTGTTATATTAACCTTTCCCTACCGGTGATGTATTTACTACACCTCGACTCTAATAATGGAAATATCGATATGAAATATAATAGATACGGGCTTCAGAATTTTTGTATTCCTCCGTAATGTAATTACGAATCACACCAAAGTATTATATTATATAAGTATTCATCTGCAGCGACGGAAATAAATAATTTTTCGGGAAATCGGGAATTTGACGAGTTCTAGTCCGTGTCTCAGCAGAAAGGAATTTTATCAGTCGCATTGATGGTGTTATACGAAAATGAGGGCTCACGCGGTCATCAACTCGAACTAGCATTTAAATATCTGATGACGATACTTCTAACGAGCGTGGAAGCTGAGCGTGCATTTTCAGCAGCAAGTGACTTCCAAAATCAGATCCAGACTAAATGATGAAACACTAATGTTTAATGTTACTTCGGGCATATTTTCAAAATAATATTTGAATTTTTTAGTGTTTTATGTTATCTTTTCTTAAATAAATAAAATTCTTTGACTTTCAAGTGATTTTATTTATTAGTAATTTTTGATCAAATTTATCAATGTAATTTCTTAAAATATTTTGGCTCGGGAATTGGATTCCCTAATTATATCATTCACATATTATTAGTCGATATTTCTCTCCAAACTCAACGTGTAAGATTGTTCTTTCTGAGTCACTGGAATTCGGACACAATATTGTCTTACCTCTTTAGCGGGTTAAAAAAATTAAAAGAAAAACACCCAAATTTAAAAAATGAAAACGAAGTCTAACATAAACTTTCCGTCTCGGTAATCTAATCTCAAAGTATTATTATATTCTCCATGATGGAATATTTAAAAATATTTTTGTGCGATGGATACAATTACCGCGTATAAATGTCTATTCCATAATTTGGTCAAAGATTTTATATAGCAAAATAATCCAGGTCATTTATTTGGCCGTTGAGCGTATATTGAATACGTTTATCATCAGGACAGATCGATCAATTTTCTAGAATTTGAAGGCAACGTAAATCCTTCTAATGCCCCATTGTATTTGTTCAATCTCTCGTCGCAAATTGGCGAAGAGATTGAATGTATTTTTGCGAAAAATGCTGTTCATTTGTGCTTCATTAAATTGATGTAGTGTCATCAATTGTTACGAGTGTTTTGCCGAAGTAAAAATTGTTTTTACACTTCTGTCCATGACATTTTGAACGTTTCCTCATTGACTTTTTATAGGGTTCCGATACAGCGCGATGAAATCCAAGAGGTTTTTTATATCCTGCAATAAATCGAGCACATTTCACAATGGTGCCTCTATTTAAATTTTTACGAGTTTGTTTTTGCTTTCGATTCAGTTTGGAGTGCCTGCCATAATGGCCTATAATTTATGCTTTTTTTGGAATTCGAAAATTGACGCCCGCGCAGAATCTTATGGAAAAGCAATCGGAGTGGGCTCCGTTTCGAATGCGTGTCGTGTTTTTCTGCAGACATATTCTTTCCTGTGTTATAGCCGAGTTCCCGTGTCGTTTGATAAACTGATCCATGAATCATTCGTCCACATGATCAAGCAGTCATATCCGTTGCGAATATTAATTTTTTGCATCGATCTATCCTGCTGCTTTTATCTCTCGTTGGCGCTTTGACGTCCAAAAACGAAGCAATTGCAACACCACAACGAAAAATCTTCAAAAAATCAATGACATACGCCAAGACAATCGATTCCAACAATGCAATATTTGAATATTGTCGATCCTTTTCGAATAAATTCACTCAGACAACAATTTCGAATGCAAATGACTTTTCCTGCTTTGCATGCAAATATGCTGTCTTGTATGGCTTTCCTTAATAATATTTTATGTTAATGTTTTTACAATAAAAAAAGTATCGTGCGTTTTATCGCATGTATCTGTTATACACGGTCAATTTAATGTAAATTTATTACACAGTGTAATTGGACTACACAGTAATGTGATCTGTTATTGACTGCAGCACACCAGTTAACTCTAATTTATTGTATCGAGGCTAAACTGTTGTTAAAATTGCAGATTTTACAACTGTAAAACATTTCGCAGATGCAATTCATCTCTATCCTGATATAATTGTGTGCCGATAATTTTGGAAGAATATCCTGAGGCAAATTTACCCATCGATTTTGTAATACTATGTCGGTCGGGGTCGCTTTTCAAAGACTGATTTGCAATAATAATTATTGTGTCGTTTAAAAATACTGATAATTTTGCAACACAACCATCATCCTTTCAAGGAGATCTTCAATGAGGTAAAATTAATGCTTATAATGGATGACATTTTTTTTTATTCCTCGAGGCATTTTGCATCGTTGTACAACTGTAAAACTGGCTTATTTATATTATATAAAAATGTATATTTGTTATACAATTTTAATATCAAACTTAATAGCTGATTTATCATTATTGTCATGTGCTTATTATTGTCATTTTATTTTATAAACATCCGATTGAGTGAATTTAAAATGATCTAATGTTAAGATTTTATTAATTACTTTCGTAGAAAAATAATTTTCAGATCCCGGATCCCGGACAGTTTTAGGTGCTTAAGAATCCCGGGATTATAAAATGTAGTCCCGAAAATTTCGGGATTGAAATTTTTATCTAACAGAAATCGTATACATCACCGACACGATGAAGGCTACTAAATCGAGACATTCCGGACGAAATCTGGACGCTTGGAAACAGTGGCATAACTACTAATTGTCGAACTTAGGCGACGCCTATGGACAGTAACTATCTAATCTATGTATACATATATACAGTACATATGAGTTTTTCAAATTTTTATATTAAACTTTCCCTACCGGTGATGTATTTACTACACCTCGACTCTAATAATGGGAATATCGATATGAAATATAATAGATACGGGCTTCAGAATTGTTGTATTCCTCCGTAATATAATTACGAATCACAACAAAGTATTATAGTATGTAAGTATTCATCTGCAGCGACGGAAATAAATAATTTGTCGGGAAATCGGGAATTTTGCCGGAGTTTTAGTCCGTGTCTCAGCAGAAAGGAATTTTATCAGTCACATTGATGGTGTTATACGAAAATGAGGACTCACGCGGTCATCAACTCGAACTAGCATTTAAATATCTGATGACGATACCTCCAACGAGTGTGGAGGCTGAGTGAGCATTTTCAGCAGCAAGTTGCCTGACTTCCAAAATCAGATCCAGACTAAATGACGAAACACTAATGTTTAATGTTACTTCGGGCATATTTTCAAAATAATATTTGAAATTTTTAGTGTTTTATTTTGGATTCCCTAATTCTTACACGTTGGGTGATAATTGTACGAAGCGCCTGGTGCTTCGAATAACCCTTCGGGGCGGTGTCCGCGACTGAAAAAGCGACAGTCGGAGATTGTCGCAGCGACCAATGTAACGTAGGACCTAAGTAATGCTAGCAAGGCGAGAAAATAATAATAGAATAAACATTTATACGCGGTAATTGTATCCTTCGTACAAAAATATTTTTAAAGACTCCATCATGGAGAATATAATAAAAATTTGAGATTCGAATACAGAGACGGAAAGTTTAGGTTGGACACCGTTTTCATTAACCAAATTGGGGTGTTTTTCTTCGAATTTCTTTAACCCCCTACAGAGTTAAGACACAATGTTGTGTCCGAATTCCAGTGACTCAGAAAGAGCAATCTTACACGTTGAACTCGGAGGCAGACAGAGACGGAGTGTCTTGCACGTTGAGTTTGGAGAGAAACAGAGACGGAGAGAGTATCTTGCGTACATCGTACGATTGTATAAATCGTTAACCCAAATTTATCTGACAGATAAGTGGATTTGTACGGATGATAAGTGGCGGACATACATAATGCTGTGATTCAAGAAATTATTAAAATGATGAAAAGATGAAAAGGGGATAGAAACTAACTATAATTAAATTGACATAAAAATGATGACCAAAACCTTATCAAATCCATTTAAGGATAGAAATCATAGGCATGCATCAAATATGTGATATTAACACATTTTCGTCGGAGCATATAATAATATGTTTTTTTCACAATGAATACACAGTCATACTTAAACGAATTTAGCAGTGTTTCTTCATAGGGATCAATCGAGCTATGTAGGTATGTGTCTATTCAAAAAAGTTATATCTACGCACACGTAATGCACAATTTCGCCCGCTTAAAATGTGTTAAAAAGTTTATACGCTCGGAGTTTTTTTTAGTATTTCAATTAATAATCTTCAGGAACTAAGTAATAATCTTGGAAGGCGATTAAATTTTTTTATAAATAGTTTATTGACAATGATTCCTTACAGAACAAGGAATTCAATATGCCCTTTTTTCTACAAGGGCAATAGCAGAAGACATCTGTATAAGTATTACACATCTATCTAAAAGGTTTTAATTTAAATTAAAATAATTGGATTTCATCCTAGAGAGACATCATTGTACAAGTCGAACCTTTTACGATCGATGAAAAGGACGAAATGTTAATGTAATTCGTGAAGGTCCAGCATGGTTTTCAATAAGGGCAGATCGATAGCACTATTAACGGGGAATTATAGAGTTTTCAACTCCCCCTATAAAGTGCATTAAACGGAAACATTTCGACAGGCCGTGGTACATCGCATCCATTAGTCTTCATTCCGTTCCATTAGGGGCGCGAATAATTTTCCAGAAGACCTTCCCCCCTTTAGCGCGTTTTTGACAAATTCTTTAATCCTTCAACACTCAACAGCAATGAATTTCTTCCGAATCTCTTTCCATCTCTTCTGTCATCTGACAGCGGAAATTTATACATTTAAAAAGTGGTCGATCGACAATGCCAATTGTTTGGTTGCACGGGTGACAGTGCAAAGCTCAATTGCGGTGTTTGAAACGTTGATTAAATATACATAATTAGGTATTCATGTTTTAATAATCACAATGCACAATCAAAGAAATAAATTAATATGCGGTTTCAAATTGATCGACAGCACATTGTATTTATATAAATATATATAGGAAATTGTGGTCAGTTTCTGATAAATATCATATGTATCAACTAATTAGTAGCATCACGTTAAAAGTGAAGCTTTTGCACGTTTATGACAATATAATAATTATTAAATTTTGTGTTAAATGCATGCATTACTAAATAATTTTAACACCGGTTCATGCAGGGTCATGCGTATGAATACGCGACAGTGGCGATTGTTTGTGCGGGGCTTGTGAGATGCAATTGTAAATCATCGTAATCATATTCCTAGCATTATAATATTATGCTAAATATAAACATTTAAATATTCACACTCGACATAGATTCGATGATAGAATCAATTCACACTGGAACAAAATCGATATCTCAACATACAGGACATAAAGGGATCGTAAAGGGTTAATATACCGTGAATGTATCAATACATGCATTTCCATGGAAAACTCCAGCAGTTTATTTATACTAATCTATGGTAGCTAGACGTAAAAATAATTACTAACGGTAAGTACACCACATCCTTATCTAAGCATAAATAAATGGTTATTGTTGTTCAAAATTATTCGCAATAATGTGCGTGCATTATTCATGTGGTCGCATTAAAAATATCGCCTCCATATAAAATTGATGTATCAATAACACCTTTACGCAAAATGGAATTGATGGTTCCATTACATTTGGAATTTAATTTTTGCAGCCTGATGGAATTTACGATCTGGCTATCGGGTTCCTTGATAGCTCCATTTCTTTTTGTGTTCCATTAAAGTCCATTCTATTCATACGATGTCATAATCAATTCCTAAATGGGAGTTAAATCCGATAGGAAGAGTTGATGATATTTGATGCGGAGAATAGGTTTCATATCAGTGCAGTATCTTCTATAAAATCAAGCAAGTATCATCTCCTAGTACTATTGGGCCAGTCCAAAAGTTCGTGCGCATTTTTTTTAAATAGTGCAAATAAAACACATCTTACAGATAGAAAGATATTTGTTTTGATGGAAAAAAAACTTGAAAGTTCATAGTAAATCCCAGGACCGTAACAAGGGGGTGGCAAAGCAGGCGCCCGCCATGGACTCAACTGGAATTAGGGCGCAAAACGGCCGAGAAACGGTCGAGAGTTGCACATGATTTTTATTTTACTTGATCATTCTCGGGCGCTCATTCTTGAGATGCTCATTCATTATGTCAGCGGTCTGAAAAGCGGACCGATTGAACACACAAACTACTTCGTCTTATTTTAAGGGTTTTGCGGCATTTTATATGATCTGTACGATCACGGAAGCAACGTAGCGTCTAGAGAATTTCTATCATAGTATTTTTTACAACAGTAACCGCTATTTATGCGCACGAACTTTTGGACTGATAAAATCGTTTTCAAGCGTTATTTCAGATACGTCGATTTGCTTGATTTTTTTTTTCTTTTCTATATGTCTGGGATTAAGTTGATCCATTGAAATGATGGGTATTTGGATTTTAATTGGATAGCTAAAAGGGAATCGTTATTGCCGACCGTCAGCAATGGGGCGCTCGTGCGGGGGCGGATGCACTTCCAGCATGCAATGAACAGTTAACAGTTGCATTTGAATATAAATTGAAATGTGCACAGGGGAGGGGTGATTATTTTGTATGATAGCATATAATTTGGTTTATGGTTCACGTGGCGAGTACGTCGAGACACGATCATTATGGTCGTAACGAGACCACTGGATGATAGGATCATTGTCTCCGCATAAATTCAATTGTTTCCTATGTAAGTCTATGCGGAAATACGAAATCACAATTTGAGGAGAAAACCACAATTAAGCGACTGGAGCGTTCCTAAATACTGCTCTCGGTGTACTGCCATGCGATGGAGGTCGTAAAACGAAAGAGGGGTCATCTGCCTGGACCACAATTTGATATTCAATAAATTCGTGTGCATATTAAGTGCGGTTAGGCACGTATTGTGGTGAACATGGAAGTCCTTTATATGCGTGGCCAGATTACATAAGAATAAATGGACACTTACATGCCATATGGTGTCTTGAGACTTTGTCTACAGCTTCTATGCTCAAGGCATGACCTATGAACCCAAAAAAAATCTAATGCTAAAAATCGACACCATCATCAATTATCGTGATCGATTCTTAGCATCTCGAAATGAGCGCCATTGACAATGGAAATCTTTTTTCGAGATTGATATAAAATAAAGCCCAAAGGTACTAAGATAATGTCGCGTGTATTATTCGCAACAATAGAGCTCTAGACTCGCTTTTATCGCGTAAAAATGTACTATCTCTTGCTAGCAACGCTCGGAGTGGCCTTGTCAAGTTGAAATGTTAAGTAGAAATATAAATCAAGCCAGGGATATTACACTTACACATTCCACAAAATAGCATAATCGAATATGGCTAACGGGAAGTTTAAAAATATCGAAAGTTATGTAAAATGGCGAGATGCAAGCACTTTGCATGAGAGTGCACGTCTCAGCACTGAACGGCTCCCTTACGTCTGCAAAGTCGTTGTTGATCCAACGTATCTTCAGTGTGGGCAGGATTTCCGTCGATGTGATGAAGATACCAATTCTTCAAGAGTTTAAAATGTTTGCTCTGAGATAAATTTGCACTTCGTTGAATATACATAGATTTAACAAATATTTAGCATTCGTTCAGATAGCGTTAAGGAAAATTTTCTAAAACTTTAAACGGCAGTTGGTCGCAAATAGGGTCGCAAAACTACTAACTGACGAGCTTAGGTGACGCCTAGGGGCAGTAACTGTCTAATCTATGTATATATATATACACAGTACATATATGTTTTTCAATTTGTTATATTGACCTTTCCCTACCGGTGATGTATTTACTACACCTCGACTCTAATAATGGGAATATCGATATGAAATATAATAGATACGGGGTTCAGATTTTTTGTATTCCTCCGTAATATAAATACGAATCACATCAAAGTATTATAGTATATGAGTATTCATCTGCAGCGACGGAAATAAATAATTCATCGGGAAATCGGGAATTTTGCGAGTTTTAGTCCGAGTCTCAGCAGAAAGGAATTTCATCAGTCACATTGATGGTGTTATACTAAAATGTTTCAATTTGTCAACAACAACAATATTTTATTGCAGTTATAATAGCAGCCCCTTGATGAACGCAAAAATGCGCAAGAATCGTACAATAAAAAAAACCCAATTCCTCATCACCGACTAAATAGCTGATGTTATGTCTTTTTCATCACGAATTTCCCATGGTTTCCGAGTCTTCCCACATTTACGATCGCCTTTATATTATCCCGGGCGCTTTATTCGTCTGGATGCGTTCCAGATTTCTGATCGTTTCACACATGGTTATGGTTTTCGATGCGTCAGTTATGATATCGCCATTATCGTATTACGTCTCCTACGCTATATTGGCGCCGAAAAACACATCCCCCGTCCGTGCAATCAAATTATTCCCGTGAAAGTTTCGCGCGAAACTATTTTTTGCGAAATTGCCATTAGCGAAGCATTTGCACGTCGCCGTCGTGTCAACTTTTGTTTGAGAGCCTATTTGCACAGTTGTTATACACAATTACTGTCAGCCGAAGACGTAGAGTGTATTTATTTTAACAGAATGCAATAACTACGAGCATGGATACTTCCATTTAATGATGCGGTGAAATCGAAGCACAACCTAGTAATTACTATGGCAACCCTCGCCCCTTAACGAGCGAAAGCCGATGAATCACGGGGTTGGCAAAAAAAGGACGATACGATGAAACAGGAGCACGTGATCTTCCCGATGACGGCCAAAAAAAAACCCGCCAAAACTCTCGATTCGAACTGATGAGCACGCGATGGAACCTGTTTATCCGCAGCAATAATTAATATATAGCTATAATTCCGAAGGTAATTAATATTGTTTAAAAAAATTAAAAAGCAATTACTGTAGACGTTGAGCTACAAGACAATTAGTAAAGAACTATTAACACAATGCCCGAGGCTTTTTTCCATATAAGTAACATGAAGCATGCGTATTTTGACATACAATCATCATGCGGATCATGTCTTTTTATGAGGAAATTCATAGCGATTTCCTTATTGAACCATTAATTTAAATACGTAAAAAAATAAAACTTTAGAGCGTAACACAATCATAGGAAATAACATCAATCAATAAGTTCATAGGATTTGGTTTTACTTTAATTTTTTTTCTTTTGGGGTGCAAAAAACCCACATTCGAAAATGATTGGCAAAGTATTTGAACATACACTTGGGTCTTTTTTTATGCGATAGATACGTTTAACGGGGAGTCGCATATAAAAAATCCGCATAAAAATACTTGAACTACATGGAAAACTGAAGGATAGGTTCCGTTACTTTTTAAAAACCGCATAACTTCAAATCAATGGGATGAAATGTAGCAAAAATCGCATAAAAAAATTTTGCGAAGATAAACCAATATTTTTTTTTACGCAGTTCGTGATATGGAGACATGCAATTCTTAAGCTCATGCTGGAATTTGAAAGCTCGTTCAGAATTTGAGTCATGTACAATAAATAGATTAACTAGTTTCTTTTATAATTTTTACATTAAGCGGGGCAGGAGTTTCTTCCACTTCAATAACGTTCTCTGTTTCTTTGCTGCCATATAACATCAAACCAATGATATCATTCAAGGGAGTATCCTCAAGCAACTCATTTATATCATTTTGAGAAAAAGTATCAACGCCTTCTCTACCAAAATGTCTATGTCTTTCCGAGCTCAACATGCAAGAGTGCTCTTTCTGAATCACTGGAATTCGCTCGCAAATACGCGATCATCCCACCATACAGGTTAAAAAACATTTTTGCTTTTGGGAAGCTTTTCAATCATGACTAAGCCACGATTATTCATTGATTCTTTAATACGATGATATATTGTTTAGCCGTTCATCTTTAATTGCAAGTGCTGATGCATGCGCATTTATTATGCACACCAGAGAAAGGAAGCAAATACGAAATTTTATTAACGACCAGGGTCCAGACTCTGGTGTATCATAGCATCGAGACAAGTCTGTAACATTTATACAAATTCCAGAAGAACAGATGATAAAATATGGAACAAATGTGAGAGGCAATGTACGTCCTTTTCGACGTCCTCGTCTGACACAAACAACCATTTGCGCTCATTAAATCCACCGAGACGTATTTTCGATCATAATCGCGTGTCTAGCGATTCGTTTAGAGTCCTGATTATCGCATTTCACAATGGATTGCATAATAGCTATTAGCTGAAAGGTCTCACAAAGCGGCTATTTTGCACGATTGCTCCGTGCCCGGATATCAATTCACATTGTACGTCATTTTTGCACTACCCACATGAGCAAAATTCAGGCGAATCAATGATAGAATGAAGAAATAACGGGTCCATGGATGAATATTGAATCCTATCTGTAGCTCGTGACGCGTCAAGAGATGGCAGCGTTAATTGTTTCACGCTAAAAAATTACAGCATATTGCCACTTGATATCATCGCTATCTATTTGACCTACCAACAAAGATTCCATATCTGATCATCATCACAATAGCATTCGAAAAATACAGAAGATAATCAGCTTTATACGTATAAAATATTTCAAAGCAGATAAGTCAACATCAATAAAATCTAATGATCAAATATTTTCGGCCGTGTCAATAGAACAATGCCGATTTTATGGGGGAAAATGCCATAGCAATAATATTTAAATTATACGGCCGTTCTTACATAAACGGTTTTCCTTTTGAGGAAAATTGCATATGTAATAAAAAAAATGTATTTGTAAACACATTTCAATGATACCCACATGTAATGGGTAATTGACAATGAGCCGATTGTGGACATTTTTTCTTTAAATATTTGAATAATGGTCATTTACACTAGGCCATATTTGCAGTACATAAACAATAATTAGATATATTTACAATCGATAGCTTAATACTCTTATAAAAGCGATTATTTCTGTTTAAAAAAAACGCTTGGGGATATTTCAAATCTTCAATAAACAAGTTGGAAACTGTTGATGAAGAAATAGATTGATGAAGAAAATTTGCACCGAAATACATAGGATGATAGCGTACTGGAATCTATGCTCTGCAATTTGAAAAATTCTGCTTTGGACAGTTACATGAACAAACGAATGTGCAATGCTTAAAATTCTGATGGTACGAAAAACCAGTAACATGACGCCACCAGAAGAGGTCAAGTTGTCCAACATGGAGTTTATTGATGAAGAGATTTTGGCAACTGTTCAATAATGAGCTTCATTTGCATGCATTTTGCTCTCAATGACAATATCGTAGCCTTGGATATTCAAAGAAAACTCAAGACTCTCAATCACATAGGAGTAGCATAGATAGACTTTAAACTCTTGTCAAGTAACATCAGTAATCAATTCGCGATGTTCTTCTTTAATTATCCAAGAATTACAGCAATCTAAGGTCATCACCGTCTAATCACAGTAACAATGATCGATGAACTCTGACATGATACAACGCTCTCGGTACTGATACAAACACATAGTGCGCTGCAATTTTCTGATGGTAATGCTGATAAACGACAATGGCACGACCATTTTCCATGAAATGCGTATTTTATATGGGTTTAAAGTGCTTTTCACAGGTGGCAAGTATTGGCACACGAACTCCACCAAGTACGTAATCCACCAGTCACTGACTCAGCATGCAAGTTCAAGGCCATATTTTCACAAATGAAGAGTCGCAGCACTTCCAAACACGCAGCACCCATTGTATGACAAACATGATTCTCCCATTTGTGCCAGAGGTGAATAACCACAAAAAATGACGTATTTGAGCGCGGCGAAAATGAGAGGTGTTAAGCGTTCATGAATGAAATTTGTTCAGGTTTTTTGCGATGGATTGCGACCACGGGTTTCCATTGCTGTTGACCATATGAGACAATGATGCAAGATTCGCGGTGGCAGACTCTCTGGAGCCGATGGTGTTTCCGCCGAAGTTCACGAGCACAATCACACCCACATAGTGGAAATAAATTCTACATTCAGGACGGCTAAAAAGAAATAATCCAGCAATGGGTTTCTGGCCTGTCTGCTCATCAAACGTACCAGTTCTTCGACGCTTGGTCCATCAGCGCCTTGAATTAATTAGACACGACTTGTTATATTTAACATGCGCGTTTGTATATTTTACTACCTACGAAGGAATCACTAATTCAAAATGCATATTAATTCAATATAATACAAGATTAACACATTAGGCGCGGGGTCACGTAGCGCGCTGCTACCGCCTGACGCGGCAATCTTTCAACGTTGTATATAAAAACCTACATTTGAAACCATAACCACCAAGATTTTTGAATTGAAAGTGTACGTCGATTTATAATCGTCACTAGAAAAACATATTTTTTTGTTATATTAGCATCTTGTTAGCAAATTTATGCGTTTTTTCTTTGATTTGCTGACAACCTTCTTACGGTGAAAATACGAAATTTAAAAAATATTTTTGGCCACACTTTGTATTGGGAACAAGTTTTTTAAAAATAGTTTCAATAATAAATCTACATAAATCAACATTTTATCAGAGTTAAAACACATTAATATGCTTCCCGTGCGTAATGTGTTAATGTGTATTTTTTAATATTCCCATAAAATTTTTGATTGGAGGCTATCCGCTTATGTGATAATAAACTTATTGACAGTTCTTTTAGTGTCAATTTATATTCCAACACTTAAAGACTTAATCTATTGGAAAATCCAATCTCAAGGGATTAATCTAAATTGCTATGATGAAACAATGTAAATATATCAACATTCACATGAATCAAAAGGAGAAAATCAGCTGTCTACAATATATGCTATGATGTATCCTCGACTTACGAACGCCTTATAAAAACCCATACAAAACTGCTAATTGCCATACTATCGCGTGATTTCATAATTTAAGCAAATTATTGCGACATAAAAAGCGTCGATTCTTTAGAATTCACAGATTTTCAAGTTTAAATTCTCAGAAATAAGAACATAAATTTCAGCATTGGTTTTCCCCATTGTGCTGGATTCTTTGTTTTACCTGTTAAATTGATCTGCGGTAATTGACCGTCCTTTGCTTTATAGTGGCGGTGAACAACAGATTTGCGAATCTCATTCTCATTCATGGCGTGCGTTCGAACGACATCTTTTATCGTGTGATTCCGAAAGGTTTTGGCACGGGATGACGACCGGTGAAGGTCGGTCAAAGCCATGGATGAGGGTCGGTCAGAGCGCTCATCGGCAATTAAGCTATCAGAAGATGCTTATCCGGCGGCGTTTATGGGAGCGGGATGATGAGGGCATTTCTTAGGCGCCGGTTGCATCACCGTTGTGGTTTTATCCACCGTCGATGCATAAAACCACAACGGTAGGAGATCACAGGAGTGTGGATGAGTTCCTCGGATGACACGATGGAAGAATTGATAATAAAATCAAATTAGTAACGGTATGTTTACATATGTATAGTACATAAATGTTTTTCAAATTGTTATATTAAACATTCCCAAACGGTGATGTATTTACTACACCTCGGCTCTAATAATGGGAATATCGATATGAAATATAATAGATACGGGCTTCAGAATTTTTGTATTCCTCCGTAATATAATTACAAATCACATCAAAGGATTATAGTATATAAGTATTCATCTGCAGCGACGGAAATAAATAATTTGTTGGGAAATGGGGAATTTTGCGATTTTTAGTCCGTGCCTCAGCAGATAGGATTTTATCAGTCACATTGATTGTGTTATACGAAAATAGGGGCTCACGCGGTCATTAACTCGAACCAGCATTTAAATATCTGATGATGATATCTCCAACGAGTTTGGAGGCTGAGCGTGTATTTTCAGCAGCAAGTTGCTTGACTACCAAAATCAATAGTTTAATCACATTGATTTCTTATCTTATTATATTGTACAACTTCATGTGTTTTGCGGAAAATCTTCGTTTTTTGAACGCTGTAGAAAAACAATAGCACGCGGCGGTGTCCCGACAGAAATGTGTTAATTGCAAAACATCCAATTTTTTTTCGAAATCTTGCAGAAGCGCCCTTTGATACGTTCACTAAAGTGTACAAAAAAGAGAATGCACAATATAAATGGTATGCTTTTGCCCCCTTTCCTTGAATGGATATTGAATAGACTCTTGCCATGATGTTGATGTTGATGATTAGCATAAATTTGATACAAATCAGTATTTATTAGTTTGAATTTAATGAAAATAAGTACACATCCATCAATCACCATATTATGTTAAATCGTTAAATTACATGTATCCGACGAAGAGCAGCGATATATTTTTTCACGGATATTTCCAGATAGCCCATTGTTATTCAGCCAGCGACATTTTTTACTGTTATTAAGCACAAAAGACATATATAATAAGGTGCTTTTTCCAAAAATACGTCATCCCTCTTTTTGTGATTCTACGTATACGTTCAAAGTCCCATTTGAGAGTATGCTTATGATGATATTCGCATGCGCGCGTAAAAGGAGAACTTGCCGCTTTTGACCGTTTTTCACGGAAATTATTTTTCTTCGGATGCTGTTATTACAGGGCCCATGAATTATTTATTTTGAGGGGTCCGCATTGTCGACGTTTTATTGCAACTATCTCTCTGTACGATTCCTCTCGTTTGGTACGGCGTTTCAATTGTGTTGCTTTGATTTCTTGGAGGGAAAAAGTCCGCACAAAAACAAGACTTATGCTCGCAAATTTTGGCTCAGGACCAAAACCTAAAAGGCGTTGGACCACCTAAGAGCATAAATATTCCTTAATTTGATTATTATGCCGGGGGTTCGCAAATTTCAACGCAGATGAAAATGAAATCTCTTCCAGATTTATGTGGGACCCATCTCACCATTTAACAGTCCAACTTACGGCAATAGCGTCGACCGTCGTCCCACTTATCCGGGATTAACGCAAAACATAGCAATTCGGGTCCACACTAAAAAAGTTTTCCCGGATTCGGTCGCTATTTAGATAAAACAACATTTAATCAACAATGAAAGACAATAAAACATTTCACCCCCCAGACAAAAAAAAATCATTTCAACAAATCACAAATGCTTTAAAATGATCGTCCGTATTTAGTTTATGTTAATAGAAGATTTAATAAACGGAATTGGATTTACCCTTTCAAATTAAATTTGCGGAACGTGTTTCGTTAAGACTCGATGATGTTCCCTCGGGCGAAGCACGTTCACACCTATAAACCCCCTAACACAATAAAAATGATAAAACACATTTTCTACATCCCACATATATATCAAATTAAAGACAATAGGCGTCATAATTAGAATCATCCGGGATTTGCGGATGGTATTATTACAACATCTAAAGAAGCAACGAATCATTGACAAAGCCTCAAAATATTACAGAAAGTTCTGTGTTGTTCGGGGCATAAATATGGAAAAGTTTCATCAATTTTATTACTTTTTACATCTATGTTTTTGCACTTCTTAAGAATCGTGTGGGTCTTCATCCCTTGTGGGGAAATAATGGAATGGATTCCGTGTACTCCAGAAAGCCCTTTTGCAATAAAATTAACATAATCATCTCAAGAATTTTTATTTGATCACCTAGATCAAATAAAACAAGGACTTCATCCTGTCTTCAATATCGAAAGCACAGCGAGATGAATGTGTGATACATACGATAAGGATGGATCCTAGTTATGCAATTAATTGCATATTGCTGCAGTATGATGAAGATGATATATATTTAATACATATCCAACGTCATAAATAATTGATTGATTACCCTAGATAGTCTGCATCCCGGTTAATGCAACCCAAATAGCAACCAAGTATTTATTTATCGAAACACTGCCTTCAACAGACTAATGACAAATATGTTAAATAAGGATGGATTTAATTCATGCGAACTTAATGCATTTCCGCAAGCATCAAACGCTGCATATCATAATTCTAAATGCAGGCGAAGCGACCGCTTCCGGGCGGACGACCTTAGGGGTGGTTAATAATGCAAAAAATAATAGCATTTGACCTGTGGGATTTAAATTTCTTCCTTAAAAATCCTGCATTCAATGCATTTGATGATAATGCAGAATTTGTTAACCCATTCGGACCGGAGAGCAGACATGCTATGGTCTAAAGTAAATCCACTTTTCTGTCAGGATTTCACAGCTCGTATAAAGCTTTTATAGTGTAAATGAGCCTTTACACTGTTGATATTGTTCGTATTTTATTTTATTTCTATTTAGGAATTTAAAAACAGCCTTCGTCATGATACATAAAAATAAAATACGTCGCGTTCGCACTTTCCGCGATTAAAATTATTTTGCATATTAAAATTAACATTGACGCACACAGCCGTCAAATCCCGTCACGCCTCCCGCAGATAAAACTTTCTTATTGCGCCAAATAAGTACATACGTACATATATTATAAATTAAGCCCCACAATAGAACGACAATTTAAAAGGGCTAATCATTATGCAATCAATAAAATATGTGGATATCATAACGAGATACGATACGAATAAATTCTTTGATAACATTGTTTTCATTCGGAATTTTGTTGTTTGTCGAAATGTGTAGTTTCGTCTGCATTTGCATTTTGACCCACTGTGATGCGATGCGCGCGCATAAATATTAGCATACATTAATAATAAAATAGCTGTATCTCACATAAACAGACATCTGAACGTATGTTTTCCACGGAAGATTTGTGATTTTACATGAATATTATGATAAGATATGAAAATATTTCGTTTTTATAAATAAATTGTCTGTATTGCATTATTGATGTGGACGGGGAAAAAAGGAGGAGAGGGGCAATGATAAACGCATTAATTTCGCATTTATATGCTTTTATTGGACAAGGGCGATAATCAATACGTGTAATAAATACGATTAGTGGTAGACTCGATGAAAGCCCCCCGGGAGAATTATAATAAGTTGTATGGGATCCATTTAGATTTTTCTCTCGTAGGCGAATATGGCAGGAAACATTAAGATCCGAAAAGGTCTATATACTTCAAGGATAATGTTCTCCGTGTCCGACACTAACAGTTGGGTTAGGACGTCGGTCACACCTGGGTTTGCACTACCCTTATTATACGATTGAAGACCGCATGTGACCCTCAACAATATGTGGTGACCGAAACATGCCACCCCACATAAATTTCCTCAATTTCACATCTACATGACAACGCCCCCTACGCAACTATAATCATGCAGGGGTCCTATGGGGGAATAATATTAAAGAGAAAAAAAAATCCAGCTGAATATAACCCCATTCATGACCAAATTCTAAGTATTAGATTACTAGGAAAATAATTATACCTTGTATTTTTTATTTATTTAAACTAAATCTGAAGAACTAGGAACTGCTCTCCATAGCTAACTCTCTAGCTGATTTATAACTGGAGTTTTTGCACAGATCTTTGCCAAGAATATCAACATCACCACTTGATCATCTTTTGTCATCCGATAGCGAATGGACCCGCGTGTGGCCGTCGATTTTGAAGCATAAATACATTCAATGGGGCGCATCTCCGATCTTTACTTAAAATTTTAATTTAATTGAAATGGGCCTATAAATATTTAGCCTATTGCATCCTTACATAGAACTTCAGATGCTGAGAATGGAGCATTGTCTTTATTAAAGCATGATATAATAATTTGGCAATGTATCCCTATATAAAATAGGGGTTGATTTATCATTTGAAGAATCATTCGAAAGTGTTTTTACTATGCGATCAATTAGTTTTCGTTCATATTTGACTAAATAGGGGATAGTCACAATCTGTTTTGGTACAATCTGATCCACAAAAAGCGCATAAACCCAGTCCGTGCGTCACTGATAAGAAAATTCGCCATAAAGATATTAAAAATAAACACAAGCGTTGTTATAGGAACATCAAATATTTAATTTGATAAATTTAACATGAGCTGTTGGTACACGAGGACGATCTGGTACGCGTCTAGAGTTAGAACAAGGGCGCTCCTCTCTCCGGCAGGTCTCGGGACATGAAAGAATAAACGAGCAATTTTTTCAGGATGTGTATGGAAATAAATTAAAAAACGGGGCCTCCTCCCCCTGTTTATAAGAAAATTTTTACGACCACATTCCGGAACATCCCGGAGCTGGATACACGAACAGCATCGAGTGCCTCTCATTATATATTTGCAGGCCGGCCGGGCATGACGGTGAGTGGCCGACGATCGTGATCATTTACAAAAACGAACCCAAAAAATCCGATACAGCCGAGGATGTCTTTTTATCATATCGATATTCATCTTTGCCCCCAAACAGGAGCAGCGTTTTAATTTAAAATAATATTTTATGGAAACGTCGGAATTTATCGCGCCGTTTCTCATAATGCTTCTCGGTGAAGCGGGAACATTAGCGAATGATTTATGTGTTACAAATTCTCCATTTCGCCGAAGCGATTCTCTCATATTTAAGTTTTTTCTGCTAAAATGATTACCATTGTCATTTGCGTCTTCCCGCATTTACATTTTTAATCTACGACCAACATAAAGCTTCAAGCGACTAGCTGTAAAATTGTCGAGAGTCAAATAAAAGTCATGTTCGCAAGTCGGGGATACAATATTATAGCGTTTCTGAAACACTATAATATTTTAGCTTGATTTGATAAATATCACCGGTAAATAAATAGCAAATCATAATAACCACATACGAAAATATTCTAACCACATTGAAATAAAAAATCCTTCCTTTTATTATTTGCATACAAAAACCATTATTTTCAAATTTAAATAGGTCAATAATATAATTGAATCAACGTGTTTGTATTTCCGTAAAATCGTCTAGGATATAAATTGAATGTAATTGATGCGGTTTTCAAAAATAATGGAATATAGAGCGCAAAGCTTTTTTTTGTGCGAATGCGCATAAAAAAAAACTAAAATTAACACTAGCGCAAGTTACAAAGTGCATATTAACCTTTTGAGTAGAGAACGCAGATGCTATATTTGTATGCCCGCCACTTATCATCCGTACAAATCCACTTATCTGTCAGGACCATCGCAGCGTGTATGAAGCTTGTACATAAATAAATAAACACTGTCGATAGCACACAATATTCGATCATTTATTCAAGTAAATATAAACAATACACTTAAAATCGATTCGTTATTAGTCGATAAATTTTGATTGACGATCTATACAATCGTCCGATATACACAAGATACACTCTCCGTCCCTGTCTCCCATTCACAAATTCCGATCAGCAAGATAATCTCTCTGTGTCTGTTTCTCTCTAATCTCAACGTGCAAGACGCTCCGTCTCTGTCCAAAGAATGCTCTTTATGAATCACTGAAATTCGCTCGCAAATAGGCGACCGTACTACCATACAGGTTAAAAAATACGATTTCAACACAGAAAGATGACGATTTGTAATTTATATGAATTACTTTATATTTTATGCGATTTTTGTTACATTCCATCAAATTGATTTAAAGTTATGCGGTTTTTAAAAATAATGGAACCTATCAATACATATATTCTACACTACGTTGATCGCGATAAAAGTAATATAATCCAATATTATTATAATGACGCTTGCAAATATATTAGGTTATCCCGAAAGAAATCCATTTTATTTTCATTTAAAAGTTAGATGGTTTCAACTGAAAATTCGAATCCAAATTGTTTTTGACTTCATCTGCATTTTTTGACTTTAATCCATGCTCGAAAGCTAGAAATATGTAAAATCAGAATCATGCGAATATGAAGGCTGCAGTAGAACTTCTCAATTTAGCTGTGGCTTTATGTGGTCGTTGTTCTGGCAATTTTTGTTTGAGCATTTCTAATTGTCTACAATAAACTTCGGCAGTTATCATTTCGCCAAACGCATAAAAGAACCTTCCAAAAGTATCAATCCTTGCTTGGGAATTGGGACGAGGTCTGTTGTTTAGAAAGCCATTGTTTTTCAAACATTATCGATTACAATCCATTTCTCGTTTTCAATGATGTGGAAAAAATTAGTTGTGTTCTTTTGTCTTATCTCAACAATAATGACGTGTTCTGTCACTTTGTTTTATTGAACGCGGACAATTTGTGCGGCATTTTAAATGAACGTATAAGGTTGATGTTCAAGATAAGAAGTTTTGAGATAATTCTTCTATTGATTAGCGAAGATGCGATTTAATCAAAGATTTAATTAAAGAAGGATGTCCGGATTTAAGTGGATTTTGTAATTTTCAACGAACTCAAACGAGCGCGTGCCAAAATAATGGATTTCTTTTGGGAGGACCTAATACAAATTGAGTTCAATCGTAAGTGGTTTCAATAGTGTTGATGAACCTAAATCGCTGCATAAAAAATGTGTTTTTGTCTAGACTCTAGACAAATCTGTATTGGACCCAATACCAGTGATTTTATTTGTCTCGGACCAAAGCCTCACGTGAGATGAATAATGGATCGTATGTGATAATCATCGACCATTGGTGGTGCAACAGTTGTATAAATATGAGAACGTCTCAACATGGTTATGATGACCGTGTCTTCAGCTAAAGAAGGAAGCGATCGCTGTTAAGCGGTCTGAGTGTGTAATTCGATAGTCCTATTGAGAAGCATGCGATATGCTCGGATTAAGATTATCGCGTAAATGACATCATGACGCTTCAAATAGGATTGTTGCAATTTTAGGAGAAGTGCTTGAAAGGATATAAACGCAAATGAACGACGTAGAGTGCATGAGTGCCGGTGCAAATTGTGCATTAGGCGTCATAATGGACTGAGCACTCGATGCGCCTCCAGCGAAATAATAGACAGCGCGGAGCAGAATCCTCGTTCGCCCTACCAAAACACATGGAATTAGACGATAATGTGCTGGAGCGGCAACTCCATCAAAGAAACCTTGGACAAATAACACTATTCATGTTTTCCGTTTTGTCCGTCGGGTCGGCGGAGCGTATAACACGCGAATATTTCTCCGACGCCGAGCTGTCCGCAAGTTGGCCAATTACGCTGGCAAGTCTTCGGCCGCGGACTTTCCAAGCCCAAATCAAAAGCACACCAGCGATCGTTTTATTCATAATCCATATATTCGGGTGGATGGGAGATATCCTCGCAGCCGGATGAGCATTCGAGAGAAAGTTGGCCAGAAACTGGCACGAGAAACACAAAGCAACCTATAAACCCTGCTCATGCAAGCGAAATCTCCCTTTTTATGCTTTCCTAAATTACACATCTTTCCCCAGCGACGCTTACAAAATTTTCTTATTTCCTCGCACATATGAAACTGTTTTTTTATTCATGCCTTCTTACTATTCCCTTAAATGAACGAAATGAGCTTTTTTATCTAGACATTACGGAACACAGGATATTTGACTTTGTCCAACGAAAAGCCATCATCTACATATACCAAAGCACTGCTCCAGATAAATTTATAAACACATGTCACCTACAGGATAAAACACTTATCCACGGCTAGATTCCTCAGCATTATCATGAATTTCGAGATTTTTTTCATTCATATAAGCGCTCGATATTAAAAGCAGTATGATGGTCACCTGGGTGAACGTATCGAAGAGTGCTTTCCATCAATAGGGAGTTTAGTTGGTTTTCTTTAACCCGTTGATGAGGAATCCCGCATATGCTGCGAATGGAATCGAGTGACACTGAAAGCTTTCTCGCACGTTGATTGTAAATCGAAGATAGAGACGGAGAGACTGTCCTGTGACATCCTTGTGTGCTTATTTTTATTTCCGTCACTTATCATCCGTACAAATTCACTTATCTGTCGGAAACGTCGCAGCGTGTATGAAGCTTGTATATAAATAAATAAACACTATCGATAGCACACAATATTCAGTAATTTCTTCAAATAAACACAAAACAATACACTTGAAATCGATTCATTATATCATTAACATATCATCATTAGTGTATTGATTGTACAAAAAACGCCATTTTAGAATACAGGGAATTCAGCTCGTTCTTTCATTGCGAGAGATTAAAAACAGAACAGAACAAATTTCTTAACACATCTTCTGCGGGAGAACTTGATCACAGTGTTGTTTATTTAAAATAAAATAAATAGAATTTAATAGATAACAATTATAGATGCAAAACGATATTGGTATGTGATGTAGCTATCAAAGGACGCTTCGTAGGTCGTCATTGAGGGTCTCGTGTATCGGCGTTTCGATGCATCAATTTTTTTCTATTAAATCCATACAAATTTGATGCGAATTCAAAATTCCCCAATATTGATTATTTTGCGCTTGTCAATCGCTGATATATACAATAAATAAAACAGAAATAAATGTATTATATTATTAATGCTTTCGTGTACAAACAGTTTAATACATTATGATTTGCATTTTTAATCAATTTGAATTAATTATCCGTGTATCCATTATTGTATCACAGTTATAACATGAAATATTGTGCAAATAATGTTTTAGCGTTATTTAACACAGATATTATGGATGATTTGCGGCCAAATCCGCGGACTGAACGATGCCAATCTCGTGTTATTCTTATTTCCCGGTTCTCTAAAATTAATTACGATTAAGTAGGGCAGGGCCTCATGTCTTTTAATAGATTTGCATCTTAAAATGGGATTAATCCAGCCGCAGTGCCCAAATAGAAAATCGAACACGGACAATAAGTGTATGTCGCCATTGATACATACAATCGCTGCGCAACTAGTGGTCTATATTTTTGATTATGATCGGACATTTCGAATTAATTATTATATTAACCTGGCGAAATCCGAGCGAGATTTAGCAATAAATAATCCGCAGTTTCTCACGTTCATAGAAATTCATACGGCGTCCTCGGATTCAAAGTCTTGCGGGTCAAAATTTACGCTTTTATCATACGAAAAAGACGGAATAATCTCTGGAATCTATTTGAAATTCAATGCATACGACGATGGTTCGTTTTACTATTCCTTCTTGTGGATAATTTTGCGTAATGTGACTAATTATTCGTCGACAATGACGGAATTGACCTCAAAAATGCAGGTTTTTTTGACAACGAGCGGCGTAATTATGGCGGTACGTCGGTGAAGATGAGTTAACAGTAAATAACAATTAGGCTTATACAACAATGGTTGTATATGTTAATGCGACCGAATTTACATTATTTTTTTTTTTTTTTGGGAATTGTGGATGAAGAGTGGACGAGCATTTCATGCCGCCTGTATGTATGGATTCAGACGACCTATATGTTGTGGTTGTCTTTTTGGGGTAAGATTTAGCTGTTTTTAGACTGGTGTCCTGGAGCCAGACGGTATCCGCAGGAAGGATGCTAAACACAGAAAGCATTTCAAGCGAATATAGTGCCAGGTAAATTAACGGGAATGTCTTCTACGAGACCACTTTTACACAATAATTGTAGAGCATTGAGAATCATTAAAAGTGTACAATTAAAAACATAAATGCTGTCATGTCACTGTAAAAAAATTGCATGTACTATGCTTTCAAAATCAATAAGCACAATGATAGCAAGGACAACGAACGCTTAAGGCTAATTTACTTTCGTCATGTCCATTTGGCTATGCAATGCACTAAATGCTTAAACACTTCTTTCAATTATGCAATATCAATTAAGAATGCCAAAAAAATATATATACATACATAATAATTTCCGTACATTTTTTTCTATTTGATTCAAGCACCAAACAGAACTCTGTTCCGTATTCCGCCAATGAAAGAAAATTTGATCCCTTTTGAAAGGATCGGAAGTGTTAAGTATTCCAATTCAACATCGAACCCTAAACCGGACGTGTTCAACTCGTATTAATACCAGTAAATTCACCCCATTGTTGAATATCTTTAAAATATCAAAGATCGTATAGTCAATAGATTGTTGGCAATGTTTTAATGATTGCGAATCAAATTAACCATGAATTCTTAATCCACTGGTCAAATTCTTCCATCTCCTTGCAAGACATCCAATGCCTATTTATAAACGTAACTTTGTAAAGACAAGCATTTTGTCTACTGATGTAAGCAGATCTATCTGATTTGGACGACAAAAACGTTTTTCTCGAAACCACTTTTTCCAAGCTCACGGAAGTGCTCCCAAATTGCCTAGATGAGCATTCTTTATGAAATTTGGCAGGCATGTGTAAAACAAATGTCTTTATCGTTTGACCAATAATTATCTAAAAATATTCAAAGGTTTTTATTCAATGAACAATAAAAGTACAAAAAATATTGATATAAATACACACTTTTCTTAGATTGCTTACTATTTTTTTATTTTCCAATATTTCTTCTTAATTTTAGAACAAACTATACACAATATTGTACAAAGTAAAAATATGTTTAAATTTTTTGCTGCAAATCACATGTTCAGGACTTAGGACTTCCGTGGGGAAGAATATCATCACTCGCGTATCCATATAATGTTAAAAATTCGATCGCTTTTAGTCTGGATCTGATTTTGGTAGCCAGGCAACCTGCTGCTGAAAGTGCACGCTCAGCCTCCACACTCGTTGGAGGTATTGTCGTCAGATATTTAAATGCTAGTTCAAGTTGATGACCGCAAACTAAAACTCGCAAAATTCCCGATTTCCCGACGAATTATTTATTTCCGTCGCTGCAGATGAATACTCATACACTATAATACTTTGATGCGATTCGTAATTATATTACGGAGGAATATAAAAATTCTGAACCCCGTATCTATTATATTTCATTAAGATATTCCCATTATTAGAGTCGAAGTGTAGTAAATACATCACCGGTAGGAAAAGGTATTAATATAACAATTTGAAAAACATATATGTATACATAGATTAAGATCGCCAATTAGTAGTTACGCCACTGTTTCCAAGCGTCCAGATTAGTCCCGGGATTCATAGGCACTTAAAATTGTCCGGCATCCCGGGATTGGATTCCCTAGACAAGACAGAAACGTCCCTTAACTTCAGCGATATTGAACAGATAAATACATCCAGAATTTCCTTGCAACAAATTTCATTTTCATCAGGATAAATTTTGCATGTAAAAATCTGCAAATTTCGCCAAAAAAACACTGATGCATCCTGTTTTTTTACATAATTAAATTAAGCATAAAAAGTGAATTGCAGTCGCGAGCAATGAAATTATCGACGGCGAACATTTCCTAATATATTTTTTTCAATACAAATAATTGCCATAATTGTACCGCTGTCGAAATGGCAATATGTACTTAATTTGATGTATTTGGCATCTGTAATTTGTAAGAACTGATGTAATCCCAATGCCGAATGTCCACCTTTTTGGGTACGCACCGGTTTTGAGACCCACCCGTTTGTTTTCGGATTAGCAATGTGCATAGTTGGTGTTTTAAAAAGAAGCAAGGACACGAGCAATTATTTTTGAGTCAAATAAAACGTAGAATACGTTATTGGAAGGAAAAATGATGCAAAATGAGGACTTGGAAGTCGAAGAAGAACGTCATTGCTCAGGAATTTGGATACGGTAATAATGCAGCATCAATCGTCGAAGCCGCCAAGAAGTGATATTTCGTTTAGCCTTTTATTCGATGAGCAAAAACAAGTTCCTCATCGGATGAAGATATTTTACCTGATCGCTCCTTCGTGGAATTGGATAAGCTGGAGGTTTATTTATCAAATTCATTCATTCTTGTGAAGGACGTCTAATGTTTGCCAATATAGCCCAAGCGTATATCACTTGTTTCGATTGAAGAACCTTCCAAATCTGCTAAAATCAGAGGGAATTGGTGTTGATTTTAGTCTTGTCGATGCATCAGCAACAAGAGTAGCAAAGCGGAAGTGCATACATCCGAAGCTGAACGAATCGATCTACTTCTTGCACATAAAGACGACTTTGTTGGACAAGAGTCGTATGCGTTGCTCTGACCGCAATTTTCAATGGATTCGAACATTTGCATTCGTATTGCGTCAGTACTATTCTGATCCCCAGTCCGGTTTGCATCGTTCTCATTTTAAAACGTGACAAATCGAACAGACTATCTTGCGTGAAAACCGCTGACAATAAATAAATGGCTCCAATGTGAATACGAGGGCATGTAAATCATTTGCATGCCTCTCTGCTTTGCAGATTTTTTAGCCTCAAATCTATTCTGAAAGATCAACGGCAAGCATCGGCGACTTCGATGACGATCTGGCGTCGAAGTCCATGGTCGATGATGTGATCAATGTTCAAATCGATTCAAAAAAATGTATTAAGATGCAAATAAATCTAACAAAATCACTTTATCCCCGCTTAACGACCATCGCATAAACAGACGATTATACTTTATGCCACTAGCTCAGAATGTGTGTTAAAGATCGTAAAACATAGAATTTCCACTAATTACCTAGCCACATAAAAAAATGACTAATTCTTTACACGTCCATGAGCGATATGTTATTGGTGAATGGCAAACACTTAAATCCATCGTATTATTTACTCAACGTTTTGAGATAAGTAATCTTGTTTTCAAAAAGCGAATCATCAAGCTTAAAAAAAACAATCAAGCGGAATTTTGCAACAAATAAGACGTTTGATTGAGGAAACCCAATTACGAATCAAAATGATGAAATAAATTCAGATAGAGCAGTGATGCTTTGGATATAACGACCGTCTCTATAAGATCTGTTGGATGGACTCCCTTGGAAATCCGTTGCAAAAATGGGGAAGTGTGATTTCTGCATACTATTATTTTGATCAAGGGTCTGTTTTTATGCGGATCTTTTTTATGCGATTTTAAGTTATGCGAATTTCAGAAATAATGATACCTATCCCTCATTTTGTGCGAAAACGCATAAAAAAATCACGATCTGTTTATGTGATTTTTGTATATGCGATTCCTCGTGGAACGTATCTATCGCATAAAAACAAACTCAAGACTGCTCGCTATAACCGTGATCTCGTTGCGCATTTGTGGATTGTGCGATTATTCAAGATCTAAATTATATTTTAAGCTTCAATAATTCATTTTGAATAGATTTAAGCACAATTAAAGCAGCAACGAGCGAAATATACCCACATTGATATGATGCGGGCATCAGAATGAACTTATTCAAGCAATAACAAAAATCAAAACTGTGTCATAGTGATATCTATATCAATTTGTTGCATACCAAATAGTTAAACAGAACAGTAACCGGATGCTGCAGCGCATCAATTGATAATGATCCTTTGATGGTCAACGACTTTATTAACTCTTTCGCTGACGACACGCATGTTGCACGCTATAGGCGTAAAATCAGGTGATATTTTTATGTAATAAATCTTGCTTTGGATTTCTAAAAAATAACTAGTACAGACGACAGCGACGACATTTAGCACGTAACCAAATCCAAGGACAGCAGTAAATATTGACAGCGAATATTTTTATGACTTGATTAATATTGCCTACAAAATGGTCGTTCATAATGTCTCCGAAATGGCGTCATAATGAGCGTTCATTTTCGCATTGTACGCTTATTTATATTCAACATGCAAGAGAAGACGTCCAATTAGATACGTGTCAGATAGTTAAAAAAAAAAAATGTCAACGCAACCAAAAAAGTCGTCGAAAACGCCTCGGATACGGCGCGATCTTTGGATGAGAAGCGCAAATTTTGCGGAGACGATATTCCAATTTCTATAACTTGCCATGTATTTGGAGCTATTTTTCCATCGTCCAATTAAAACCGTTTTTCGCAATGCTTAGCGAATCCTGGCACGGGCTAAAAAAACCGGTTTCGTGCCGTATGCAATACGGTTTCTTTATTATACCTGATGGATGACTGCACCATGACGCCATTCATGCGGTAAATTCGGTTCTGCTCGCCGTATGGATGATAAATATTTTTGGAAGTGTTATATCGGCAAAAAGAAGAGTTCTTCGGCAAGGTTGATCGCCTGACCTTGCATTTACCATTAGAAGACCAATTTTGATATTTCATAACGGAAAACTTGTCGGAACACATGTATGTTTGTACTAAGATGTGAGCTGGTAAAATCTGGTTGGTACCTGAAGCTAAATGGAAGAAAATTGTTATCAGCAATCTTATTTGCACTCGCCGGTTCAGGGTGTTAATTGTGCCAAATGAACATGTATTTATGTGAAAAATAACACGAATAAACTGGGACATTCGTGACAAGGATCCAATAAAAGGACGAAAGAAAAAAAATGGTTTTTGTACTGTAAAGGCCACAATCGGTTAATCCTTTGAGTAGTGAGCTAATTTAAAATCATCATAAACTTAGATGCTATATTTGTATGTCCACCACTTATCTGTCGGGACCGTCGCAGCGTGTATGAAGCTTGTACATATTGTACATATAATTTCTTTGCGAAAACCTCCGACTCTGTCTCCAAACTCAACGTGTAAGAATGCTCTTTCTAAATCCCTTGAATTCGGACACAACTCTGTGTCTTACCCCGTTAAGGGGTTAAACATGAAGTATAGAAAAACAATGATAGTGAAAAATCGAAAGAGCAAGATTGATATTTGAAGAAGATGCAAATAGAAAGATGATGTTATACAAACCACCATTGTTTAAAAAATAAAATTAGAAAATAAGGATAATGCAACCACAATTACCCACTCACAATGGGTCAATAATATTTAATTAACAAATTATACACTGAATAATCATAATCATGCGGTCTATGACAATTAGCAAACCATCTATTCATTGAAAGATCATCTTTTAAAAGTCAAATCATAAAAAAGGCAATGACATCATTGCAAAATCCCAAGCAGTATGTTAAGATTTCAAACAAAAATGGCAGAACAAATTTTTCACAAAACGTATTATCCATTAACAACATCACTATTGGTTTTCATTTCGAATGACGATGATGCAATACTTTTTGAATTCAGCCTACGAATGACGGAAGTCGTATGAGATTTAAAAAAAAATATATATAAATATGGTCTTGCAACCTCGAATACTACAAAGCCATGCATAATGGAAGTAAAATTATTGATATGATTAACAAGTAAATGATATGATAATGAATTGAATTTTATGAAAACACACAAACCTCTTTTTGTGCGAATTTTTTTGTGCGATTTCGAAGTTATGCGGTTTTATTTGTAATTTCGTTTTTTTGCATTTCTTGAATGTTTCGACTTTTAAAAATACATTATCCAAAGGAATTTCCAAAATTCCAACTACTTACGGAGTTATGGCTATTTATTCCTACCAGATTTATGTCAAAATTTATTTTTTAACTATTTAAAAAAAATTGAAACCGTGACAATATAAGGCCTTAAAATTACTTGACTGAATTTATTTTAAACAGTCGCCATTTTATGATTTATTTATTTTTTTAGTTAGAGATTATAGTGACATTTTTAACAATTATGAATTATATTGTTGGAAAGAGAAAATCTACACAGAACAATGACAACATTGATTTTCAGTCATATCAAAAATTATCATATAGCGATGACAGTTTGTAATTAAAATAATTAGTATTTCTCTAGGTGATTTCTGGCATTTGAAATGACAGATGACAGACATCCTTAAAATTTTACAAATGATGCAAGACGTCCTTTAAATGTTACCAAAAATGTTATTTCTTAATTGCCTTATTGTTTTTCTAATAACTTTTTTTATGCGATTTTGGATATATTTTATGCAGCTGTTTCAAAGTTATGCGGTTTTTAAAACCCATGGAACGCATCTTCATTTTTTCTATGTAAGTCATAGTTTTTTTTGTGCGATTTTCCGCGGAACGTATTTACCGCACAAAAAAAATTTAAGTGTATATGGCGTGTTAGTTGAATTGACTAACATTACGATTTAAATGCGTGTTTGATGAATAGTTTATCCAAAGAAAAATGTGTATTTCATGATTTTATTCGCAATAATGCAAGGGATTTCCCAAATATATAATAAAGGTTTGATAAATCTGAAATATTATGCTGAAAGTGTACGAATATGTGCTTAATATAAACTATAAAGAATGTCTTGCATTGAATTTAGCGTCCTTTCGCATTTTTCGTCTGTCTTCTCCCACTCTTCGTCGTTAATCTTATCAAATTTATTAGGCATTAAGGGAACTCTTCTCGGAAAATGCGCATTGTGTCGGATTATCATTGTTATTGTTCAACATTTATCATTTGCATACGTACGCAGAGTGAATGCATACCGGAGAGAAATGGTAGCATAGATAGCATTGTGGGAAGCCAAATTGGAAAAGCAATTAAGTGGTCAACGGGAGGTTGACGACTTTTACCGGCGCCCGATAATCGCGCTTTTCGAATATTGAATTGTGGCATAATCGAATGCACACAAAAATTAGACCTTAAACGATCGTCGGAATTAACGCGACAATCATCAATCAGCGTCCAGCAATTACATCGGACAACGCCACTGTAATGTTAATCAATTTTAATTCGCCGCAACACGAATTGCGATACAATAGAATTGCTTGTCGGCGGCAAATTAGATTAATGCCGGGCAGTTTTTAAAATGGATACATTTTCATATCGGTTCGTCGAGTTAATTGTGTCCCGTTTTTGCGCAAAATCACGCTTTGAATCTGTCGCACCGACTGCACTCACGGGTTTCGCGCACACGCGCGTTTACAAACACATGCTCGCTTGTTCACACTAAGAACCAAGCATACGCTCGTTACTTTATATGCATTAAATCATTGTTCTCCTCATTATGTTTGCAATATCAGCGGTTCTTAAACGTATTTTACGTCATTCTTGAGACTTAATTTTTCAAACAAACAAACTTGGTCAAATATCGATCAAAATAAATCTAATAATGTTTTCTTTATTTATATTTTCGCGGAATACCAGGGATCCACGGATCCTAGTTTAAGAACCGCTGTGCTATATAGATGTTTTTTTATTACGTGGAATACTATTCGAATTGGTATACTGATTATGATTTTCATTTCTATCTCAAAGTCTGCGTCTAAAAATACCATTTATGACAAAAATCAATTCTCGATATTTCGTCGCGTTTCGCCCTCCTTCGAGCTGGCGATTCAATTGTAGCTAACAACCCTCAACGCAACCTTGAAATAGCAATAATCAAGTTCACTTGTGACATTGCACGTGTGGAATCCCAATTCCTGGAAGCCGTTTAAATGATTATCTGATCAGTTGCAAGAAAAAAATATATAAATTGAATAATGTGCCTCTTTACATCGCTGCCATATTTGTACAGCATCATCAATGATCATCTTCTTTTGGTGTTTTTATGGTAGTTTATATTATGAAAAACCGAGAAATATACAATAAAAAAATTAATAACACATAACAATACGGTTGCAAAAAAAAAGAATAAGTTTTCCCCTGCGTTCAAGTTCTTGCGGCGGTTTTACGAGAAAGCCTTTATTTATTAACACTTTACGGTCCGCTAAAAATAGCGCAACAACACCTCGCTTTGGAGGCGATTTCACAACAATGTGTAAGAATTCAATATTTCTTATAAAGGGTCATGCGACGCTTAGATGTTATTAATAACCTTACCATACCGATGATGTATTTACTACACCTCGACTCTAATAATGGGAATATCGATACGAAATATAATAGATACGGGCTTTAGAATTTTTGTATTCCTCCGCAATATAATTAAGAATCACATCATAGTATTACAGTGTATAAGTATTCATCTGCAGCGACGGAAATAAATATTTTTTCTGGAAATCGGGTATTTTGCAAATTTTAGTTATCATCTCGAACTAGCATTTATTTATTTTAACTAGATAATTGAGATAAAATGCAATTGAAAAATCCTGTTACATAACTAATAATTTGTTGACGAATTCTGGAAAATAATTCTAGATTTTAGGAATTTTATCAATCAATTGTCATTATAAATAATAAATAGACAATTATCTGACTGCGGTCTATTTCCAATGGAATTATCAATGCTATTTATTTTATTTATAATGACGCAATTGTAAAAAAACACTTTGAATGGTCATGATAAATAATCATACATACACAGATCCCTCGATTTATGCGATTTTAGAATCCTCACATGTGTAAGATATTTTAGCCACCATCTGATCATATATTTGACGCGACTAAAAGTCCTCTGGATCTAATAATGTTAACACGTTATATGCGGGAAGTATATTTTTACGGTTTATACAGTTGTATAAATACATCACTTCGAATATATTAGATGTACCAGACACCATCAATAAATTAATATTTTTTCCATCTAAAAACCTCTGTAAGACACAAAATAAGTGGTAATCAGATAGTATGCTAAACAGCAATATTTTTCAGGCATGATTATTTTCCTGGATTTCAGCAATTCAAAATCAATTATATCATGAATATCTCACTAAACAGACAATAGGACCTTTTTCGTAGTAAGACTATTTTCAAACCGACAGAACTTCACCATAAATGGCACAGATGTTTTTAGTTGCTTTTGCGGCCATCCCCCAACAGAAATGTGTTAAGATGAAATTTAACAAGCGATCGGTAAAATAATTATTTTGTGTGCACATAGGACTTGGCATAAGACGGTTTTATATTACTTTCACGGAGGCAAATAACCATGTTTTACGATGGCATATTGCCTGATGAAATTACTACAACGCTTAGCGGACATAAAGAATTTATGCAGCTGCCTAATAAGAATTCATTACTTTTAAGAATCTGAATGATCTAAGAACAGGGGTACGTCATGGACTTTCAAAAGTCGGCATTAATCGCGACCTCAACGTAACATCTATAAATAATATAATAGTTAAAAAAACCCATCACGAACACGATTAGGCATTAATGCAAGAATGCAATACTCGGTCAGATTGTCCGTATCTATCCACCAGTTTGCGCATATTCTTCGGTTCGCTTATATGTATCTTTGCATAAATATCGACTCATTAAAGAAATACACCTGCATACGATATTTACGTGCAGTTCGCAAATTCGCAGCAGAACTGGTTCTCGCTTTCCCGGTTCATTCCTCGGGCTCATAACGCCGATTCGCATTACGACGGAATCGTCCAGCTCGAGGAATTCCGCGAATTGGATGTTGTAGGAAGCGCGATGAAATTCTGAAAAATGTCGACATGTGTTTTGCAACGCATTTCTAATGAAGTGTTAAAACACGTAAAGTATCATTCAGCATTTACGAATGAAGAAATTTCAATTAATCACGATGGCACAACTGGGCGAAGAGAGAGACATCAACGTTCCACATGATTGATTGCACAACTACATATGAAATATCTTAATAATCTTATATAATAACATCACCTAATTAATCTCGTATTTATATAGACTGAACCATTTTTTTAAATGAACCCTAAATTTAACACTATCGTGGCCGCATCAAAGAATCAGACCATTGAACGTATTACTTCAAATAGATACGGCATCACATATTTTATATTTTTATGTGGTTCATACAAAGACGATCAACTGGACAGCCAATATCTGATCCATTTTTGTGTGAAAGAGCAATATTTTTCAATACAAAATTAAATGAAGATTCCACCTTCAAAGCAAGTTCGTTCTGGCTTGAAAAATTCAAAGGAAGACATGGTATCAGGGAGCTTGAAATTCATGGAGAAGAGCTTTCCGCTGACATACCTTTAACAAACACATTCATTGACACATTGAAGCTATTTGTGGAGAAGGAAGGATTCGACGAAGAGTTTATATACAATGCTGATGAGACCGACTTGAATTGGAAAAAAACTACCCAATAAATCTTTAGCATCAAGGCGTGAAAATATTTCCCAAGGTACAAAACTAGTAAAGAAGAATACAACTTCTTCCACCAAATGTCAGATTGGTAATACAACCGATGGATCAGAGTGTAATAGAAACATTCAAACATTTACATAACATACGAAAATAATGAGGAAATTTTTTTTGAAAAGATCTTTAGTAAGTTCCAGTAACGGGGTAGAATCTGACATAGGAGACATTGTGGAAGAATTTGCAAAATTTTCCAAACACATTTTGAAGCTTTTCAGTGTGTAGATATTGCCATGAAATGGCTTGAGAACCAAGAAGAGTGAAGTATTTGCGATTTGGCAGCTTCTTAAAGAAGAGCTATTGAAGAACAAAAGCCAAAATCTAATATATAAAAATGAATTGGGTTTTGTTCGTTCGAAATGCGCTGCCATACCGTTCATCGGATTGCGATAAAACTTCGTTCACTTATTGCTAAGGAATTCGCGAGTAACATAGGCATAGTCTAATGTGTATATAAAAATCAATGTTTGTTTGTCCGTATTTAATGCGCTGCCATACCGTTCATTCGATTGCGATAAAACTTTGCCAACTTATTGTTTGCACTCTCTCAAATAATATTGGTATAGTACAATTAACTCACAGTAGATATTATATCCTAATTAAAACAAGATAACTCTTTCAAATTTCAAACGATATTTTTAGGCAACGCGCCGGGTACCAGCTAGTCATTAATAAAAAAGTTTTATTGTATGTGTATGTAAATCTAGACCAATAAAAACTATTCATACATATTTATGATTATTTTCGATTATCCGGACTATTTTCATCCCCAATTTATGAACAAAAAGATAATTTATGAACAAAAAATCTGGCGATTGTTTAGCATTTTTGACAATTACATGCATATACACAGTCAATCCTTTTATAATGACAAAATAGGGACCACGCTATAGAAACGACAAATACAGAAAGTTAGGCACCTATTAAAAAAAATTACATTTTAAGTTTTTTAACAAGTGCAAGTGATTAACAAGCGCAAGGGGATTTTGATCCATTTTAGACATAGCAAAGTCCTTCGATCAAGTATGTCATGCGGGACAACTTTCATGTTGAATACGTTGTTTTAATTTTATTTAAAAAGGGTATTATTTGTATGATAAGAGATAACTATTTTATAAAAGTACATGAGCATTTTTGAGGGGTTATTCTGAATTTAATGAATTGTTACAATACGAAAGTTCCAATTTGGCCTCATCCAATGGCTTGTCATTTATCCAGCGTGAAAGATGATATTAAATTTCCGAGTAAATCAAATTGAATTTTGCAAGAACAGGGCTGATCGTCCAGCACCTGACGCACATTCCTGTTCAGCAGATGGTAAAAAGTCAATTAACACGGACAGATGCTGCAAATCACAACATCGACTTTTAAATTGCAAGACGGCCGAAAAGCGATCGAACGACCCGGAAACGAAAATCGGAGCAGAAGTGAGATCCGATTTATCTCCTCGTGTGTATTAAATATGTATTTATGTGACGGACAATTGGAAAGGTCGGAGGCAATTCGCTATAACAAATGACGGCGATATATCACAAAAGTTGTTAGGTCGCTTGACAATTTATTGAAATCACGGTTCGATCGTTTGTCTAGAA